>APFE030961507.1:30916-110333 GCA_000404065.3 Pinus taeda
GCATTCCGAAACCTCTACATCAGAAGCTATGATGGTTAGAGGTCGCTCGAAAGAAAGACGCCCCAGGAAGCCGAGCAACTCACGTTCAAAGTCAAAAGGGAAGAAGAGTAAGCTAAAGTGTTGGTTTTGTGGCAAATCAGGGCATTTAAAGAAGGACTGCTGGAAGCGTCAGCAGCAAACTTCAAAAGCAGAGTCTTCGACAGAGAAGAAGGAGGCAAATACGACAGATACAGGTTCGACATTGGTTTCAGGTATGAGTGATGAAGTATTATCAGTTAATGTGTCAAATCATGGTCAACATTGGTTGTTAGATTTTGGGGCATCAAACCACATGTGTATCCATAAAGAATGGTTTAAGGAATATAAATCAATTAATGATGTTGTTGTGTACATGGGTAATGATGTAACATGTAATATTGTTGGGATTGGGAGCATACAACTACAAATGTTTGATGGGACAACTAGAATATTAACTGATGTGAGGCATGTACCAGATTTAAGGAAAAACTTGATTTCATTAGGAGCACTTGATTCAAATGGGTATAAAACTGTAATTCAAGGTGGAGTAATGAAAATTTACAAAGGCATCTTACTAGTTATGAAAGCTAAGAAAGTAGGAAATCTATTTCGGTTAGAAGGAGGTACTGGGTCAGCTTTTGTGTCTACTGTGTCTGCACATGACAGTAACTCCATTCACTTATGGCATCAAAGATTGGGGCATATGAGTGAGAGAGGGTTGAAAATTTTGGCTGATCGCAAGTTACTTCCAAATTTGAAGTCTGGAAAATTAGATTTCTGTAAGCATTGTCTGTTTGGTAAACAAAGTAAACAAAAGTTTAAAACAGGCAAACATACTAGTAAAGGCATACTTGATTATATCCATTCAGATGTTTGGGGACCAGCCCCTACAACTTCATATGGTGGTTCGTCTTATTTTGTATCATTCATTGATGACTTTTATGGGAAGGTTTGGGTCTACATGTTGAAAAGAAAGTCTGATGTTTTCTCAGTTTTCAAGCAGTTTAGAGCATTGGTATAAAACAACACTGGTAGAACAATAAAATGTTTACGAACTGACAATGGTGGTGAGTTTACTTCCAAGGAGTTTGACAGCTATTGCAAGGATGCAGGGATCGAGAGGCATATGACCATAGTTTATACTCCTCAGCAAAATGGAGTTGCTGAACGCATGATCAGGACTCTTCTCGAGAGAGCAAGGAGTATGCTGAGTAACGTCGGGTTGCAAAAGGAGTTGTGGACGGAAGCGGTGGAAACAACTTGTTATGTGATAAATCGATCTCCATCGACAACGATAGATTGCAAGATTCCGCAAGAGGTATGGAAAGGACACCCTTGTGACTATTCTAAACTCAGAGTGTTTGGTTGTGATGCATATGCTCTAGTGCCTAAACATCAGCGAACTAAGTTAGATCCAAAGTCTAAAAGGTATATCTTTGTTGGGTATGGTGTTGGAACAAAGGGATATAGATTGTGGGATCCTACTACCCGCAAAATCATCATCAACAGAGATGTAAAGTTTAATGAATCCTCTCTTGTACAGTTAGATGTAGATAGTCAATTGAAACAGGATGATGTATCTGATTTTCAGCACATTCAGTTTGATAGCATTTCTAATGATAGTCATGATGACCATAGTTCAGATACTAGTAATGAACATGTTTCAGAATCAGAACATGAACAGGGTTCAGGTTTAGATCATGAACAGGTCTCAGATACTGATCGGCAAGAAGTTCCTATAGGTGGTAGTCAGCTAGTCGTGGAAGCGCCAGAAACATCCTTAAGGAGGTCGACCAGAATCAAACGGCCACTGAGAAGGTATGATGATTATGTCACTTCTGTTGCATTTACTACTAATGACAATGAACCTCTGTGCTATCAGGAAGCAATAGAAGGTTTGAAGAGTGACAAGTGGAAAGCAGCCATGAAGGACGAAATGATGGCCTTGAGTAAGAACGACACATGGGATTTTGTGGAGCTTCCGAAAGGTAGGAAAACTGTGGGGTGTAAATGGGTCTTCAAGCTGAAACGGGGTGTGAATGATACGGAAGACAGGTACAAAGTGCGACTGGTTGCAAAAGGGTTTTCTCAGAAAGCTGGTATTGACTTTCATGAGATTTTTTCACCAGTGGTTAAAATTGTTTCAATTAGAATTGTGTTAGCATTAGTGGCTTTGTTTGATTTGGAGTTGCAGCAGTTAGATGTTAAGACTGAATTTCTACATGGTGACTTAGATGAGGAAATATATATGGAACAACCGGAAGGGTTTGATCAGCATCGCAATGAGAAATTTGTCTGCAGGCCCAAGAAGTCATTATATGGCCTGAAGCAGTCGCCTCGGCAGTGGTATAAGAAGTTTGATTCTTTCATGTTGAGTCAGAAATATGTTAGAAGTGAATATGATCATTGTGTTTATTTTAAACAGTTGAATAATGGCATATTCATTATCTTGGTATTGTATGTTGACGATATGCTTTTAGCAAGCAAAAGCATAGAAGAAATCAACAGGTTGAAGGCTCAGATGGCAAGGACATTTGATATGAAAGATCTAGGAGCAGCAAGACAGATTTTGGGCATGGAGTTTTTCAGAGACAGGAGCAATGGTAAGCTATGGCTATCACAACAAAATTATATTGAGAAGATACTTTTGAGGTTTGTTATGGATAAATGTGAAGCTTGTTTCAGTCCCTTTAGCTTCCCATTTTAAGCTTTCTTCGAGTTTATGTCCTAATACAGATGAAGAAAAGGATTATATGTCTCGAATTCCATATGCCAATGTAGTAGGGTGTTTAATGTATGCGATGGTTTGTACTCGACCAGATATTTCACATGCAGTTGGGGTTGTCAGCAGGTATATGGCAAATCCGGGTAAAGAACACTGATCAACAGTGAAATGGGTGCTTCGGTATTTGAGAGGCACAAGTAGTTATTGTATCACTTACAATAAGAGTAGTGAACTTGTTTGCGGATATGTTGATTCCGATTTTGCAGGTGATTTGGATAAGAGAAGGTCAACTTCAGGGTACGTCTTTACTCTTGCAGGTGGAGCTATAAGCTGGATGTCAAAGCTACAGAACATTGTTGCTTTATCCACTACTAAAGCAGAATACATTGCTGCTTCTCACATGCTTGCAAAGAGGCGGGTTGGTTGAAAGGTTTGCTTGGTGAGTTTGGTAGGTTACAGGACAACATCAGGTTACTTTGTGATAGTCAAAGTGCAATACATTTGGCTAAGAATCCGGCCTATCATAGCAAATCAAAGCATATTCCAAAGTACCATTTTGTAAAACAGGTTATCACTGAAAGGGGAGTCTCTCTGGAAAAGGTGCATACAAAGGAGAATTGTGTAGACATGTTCACGAAACCAGTTTTGTTAGAGAAGTTACGCTGGTGTTTGGCTTCTCTTGGCTTGCAGAAAAGATAAAATAATAATAACAGGGCATCAGGCGAATTGTTGTCAAGGTGGAGATTGTTGAGATTTTCTGTTTGAGTCAAATAGGCAAAAATCTTTGAAGGATGACAACAATAGGGATTCAGTTCCTAGATTAGCTCCAGGTTGTTGGGAGGGAGTTAATGCCTCCTATATTTGATGTGAGGGAGTTATGAGGTTGTTAGATTCTCTATTCTATATAACAGGCAATCATTCGGATGATTTGCTAAGAGAGTGTGAGGATTTCTTGATGTAATCTCCAATTTGATTAATATATTCATGATGCCTATGTTTGGTGGACGTAGCCTAGATTGGCTGGGTGAACCACGTTAAAAATTATCTTTCATGTGCTTGATTATTTTGCTGTGTGTCTATTTGTTTGCTGTGCATTTCTCCAACACTTCCTGAGGTTTTATAAAAAACATTTAGTGCACCAAGGCCATGTAAGATGTAATTTGAAGTTAGAATATTGTTTTAAGAGTGGTTGTAAATGCATTTTGAGGCATATCTCAGCCAATATTGGACCTTTTTATAATCTGAAAGTTGGGTTGGGATGCTGAGGGGGAGACATTTCAGCTGATAGTAGTTGTTGAAGCCTATGAGCAGATTCCATAATGGTCAATTTTGACATAAAGAGAATTTATGAGAATTATCAATACATCAGATGCCCATTGGAAGCAGAACTAGAGATGTATTCTAGGAGGGATGAACTTCATCATTACATTTGTTGTGTTTGATTTTTTTTTTTTTTTGTTCATGGTTGTTATTAGATTTCAATTTTTACTTCTAAAGCACTTAAAAATAAAATTCCTCATTTAATCACTTAAAGGTGACATTAGTTAATATTTGAAGAAATTGAGCAAATAGTCAATTCTACTGTGTTTGGATCAACATGTTTTACAAATTTCTTCAAATGATAATTGGTATACATCACCTTTATTCATGAGATCAAGAAGATCAATGTTGAGAAAAATTATAGACTTATAATTTGGTTAACATAAATCATCAACCCAGGGCAAGTAAGCTTATGAGATGCCACACAAAATATATGTAGGCTTAATACTATGAGTGCTTATTAATCTAAGCAGTCAACCATACACAAAACTAATGCCTCTTTTTTGCATCAAAATTTAGCAGCAAAGGCTATGGAGTGGGTTGAAACATCCCTCTACAACTCTTAGTATTGCTAATGTTGATTGGAAAATATAAGAAATAAAACTTACAAAAATTTAAGGAATTCAATCAACAATTTAAATCAAATCTCGATTAAGTGAAACCCACACATTAGCATGAAACTTATTCGTTTAATCATTTGTTGTTGAATAAAAAAAATAAAATACACACACGCTACACTAAGGGAGTTGTGAGAAAAGGGGGCCCTCCCTCATTCACAAAACCTTCAAAATTAGAAGATCTTTCTCAGTAAGATATATGAAACATATAATATTGTATTAGTCTAAAAATATCATAGTCGAGTACAATCTTATATAAAGTATTGGCTGGAGCCAACCCAACAACTCCCTACAACATAAACTAGAGCTGAATTTATACAACTACAAAAGCCCATATGTAGCTTCAAGTAAGAAAAACCACTAATCTGAGCCATTGACTAATAGTCCTATTACAAAGTGTCAAATTTAGCTATATTGAGTCTAATCCATGACCGAAAGAATGGATTAGACAAAATCTTTTACATACTTGTAGTTTCCCTTCATACGAAAAATGAGAGGATGTCTGCAAAGCTTGGTGGTTCCATTGGTGGATTTGAAATAGCCAATAGGACAAAATCCATGTATGATATATTCCCCAAAAAACCCATGTTCTCATTTGAATTAGAAACAAGTGGAACATAGCTAACCACCAATTTTTCTACAGGAAATCTGGGCAGTTGTAGGAAATCTGTGTCTGCAGAAATTTCAGAGCATCTATAGGAAATTGGATCACACGAGTTGTCTGCAGGAAATGCAGGCCTATTTAGAAACAAAACAAATCTACACAAGAACTCTAGATTAGTTGGCATGATAATTCAATAAGGAAACATATAGCTTAATGAATGCTTAAGATTAAGCTAAAGGATGCTTTTCCATGTTAATTTACATAACTTTAGCATATAACACCATTTTGGTCAAAAGCTACATATTATAACAGAAATAGGCAAGATAGGGGTCAAAGATAGTTCGAAATGGAAGAGGTAAAGTCTAGAAATGGTTTCAAAATTGGTCAAAACCAAGCCCGAACATCTCCCCCACACTTAGTTTCTTTCATGTCCCTTATGCAAGAAAAAATGTTGCACCTTTTGGAAAAATAAAAAAGAAAAAGGAAATCATTCCTTGTCTTGGGCTGCAGGTACTGCAACCAACTACTCTGCTACCTCTGCCAACTGGTCCAATTGGTTACCACTAGATTCTGTAGGAATCTGACCCTTGTATAATTCATTCTTCCTTTTCAAATGATAAATCTGAGCCTTCTTCTTCTTCATGATTTGAGTCACTTTTTGAACCCACTCCTCATGTTCCTTCTGCATGCACGGGTTGTTTTCTTTTAGGGTCTCATTTTCCTTTCTCAAAGCTCATTCTTAAATGGTGAGCTCAGTGATGATTTCCTCCAATTCCTATAGAGACTACCATTTCTAGGGAGTTACTTCCCTTTTATGACGTCCTTGGAGGGGTTGGGGTGAACCAAGGTCCTCCTTTTCTTGCTATTCTCCTGCTCTATCATTTTCGCTTCCACATTGCAGGGAATCGTCGAAGGACATTACTTCTTCATCAATGAATTCAACTAACTCTATATTCTCCTTTCCTTTGGGCGGGCCATGATGTTTCTCCTTCTTTTTCTCAGGTGTCTCAAGTAGCACTTCTACTTCTGCAGTATCTTTTATATCCAGATGAATAGCCTAGCTCCTAGTAAATATCTTCACAGAGGTGGAAGTGCCATTCTTCGACTTAGGCATTTTACCCACCATCTCCCCAATCACCACTACTTCTTCATCTTTTTCTTCCTCTTTCATTTGTAAACCACAGGTTTGAGGCTTCTTCTTCTTTGGTTTTTCTGCAAGCTTCTTCTTTGTGGACTTCGAAGAGTCAGGGTCATCTTTTTCTTCCTTATTTTTTGGTGGCCCATGATTCCATGGCTTCTTATTTGATTTTTCTACAAGTTTTTCATCTGTAGACTCTGAAGGGTCAAAGTCTTTATCTTCTTCTTTCAACTTTATCTTTAGCCCACTAGTCCATGGTTTCTTCTTGGGTTTTTTAGTTGGCATTTCCTCCATGGAGTTTGAAGAATCAGAGTCTAATTCCTGGCCAAAAACTCCTCCCATGTACTCTTTTGTCCTTTAAAACCTTTATCGGGATGATTTTCACTAGCCCATGGGGATAGAGGTTTTCCTCCAAATTGGCCCCCCTCTCATTGGTTGTCGTTGACATCTTCATCAGAGACATTCTCAAATAAGATAGAAAAGTCAAAGGCTTGTCATGAAAAGGTGCAAGGAGGTAAATGTCAAACAAGAATGTGAGCCTAAAGTGACCTTAGCACGTTATATATTTCTGCAGGAAAAATAATAGGTGTCGATACTTACTTTTTAGAAAGTCTTGTGAAATCCCTTTGCTCTAGTTAGGGTCCAAATGCTCCTTTCAGAGAAAGGACACACATAAACCCTTGCTGAAATGCTGATTTTTAAAACATCATTCCCCATCTGTGGAATTTTGCATGCCGGAGAAACCAAACCCTTAGTTAACTTGAACTAGACATCCTGAACTTGAGCCTTGTTGCCATTCAAATTCAATGAGAAAGACTTCGTTACCTCTAAATTGTGGCCACTAAATTTTTGGAAAAATGGGAGCCACCCTACGTTTTATAGTCTTTCCTTATTGTGAGGGTTGGCTTCCAGCAGATCAGGGCCTTGGGGCTCGAAGCAGACGGGGGCATGCAACTTTGACATGGTGAGAAATGGGGAATACATGACACATGTACTCTTAAGAAACACTGTGCTAAGCTTTTGCAAAGGATCCCATGATAAAGGAGGGCTTAATATGGAAAATATTGGAAAGCATTAAAATTTCAAGGGATAGGTCGTGATCATGATTATCATCATGATCTGACCTATAGAAAGATATGGATAGTACGTCCACTGGTCATGTCATAATCATGGTAATTGGTCATGGAGCTAGAGTTATGATGCAACAGTTTACGGCCGCATTTTTCCGCAAGGGTCATGATAGCTAGAAATCATTCAAATTTTTTAAAATTAAAGCATGAATTACCTCTTATCTCAAGTGTCCTGTCACTGGCTGTACCTTACCGAGCTTATCCTCCAATAGTCTAGTCCTTGGATGATGTGTGCTTTTCCTTGAAATTATAAGCCATTGAATAATTAAATCAGAGGTATCATCTCATAATTCATGACCTTGACCAAAAATCAAAATTTGTTAGTACTTTAAATAATTTAAACTAAAGTTTTGTCTATGGATTTTGTTTTTCTTAGAAGACCAGGGTGTTTCTATAGGAAATGGAACTATGATTGTTGAAACTTCTATATGAAATGGAACCATGACTGCTAAACATTTTGTAGGAAATCAGACCATGATTTGTGGAACTTCTACAAGAAATTGAACCATGACTTGCAAAACTTCTGTAGGAAATTCAACCACTAGAAAAGCACTTCTCCCTTATTTATGTACAGTTCATTACACATGATTAAAGGTGTTGATGTCAAATTTGGAATGATCTCATTCGATTACTAGCCATTGAGGTTGACTGTTAACCGATGTGAGGCTTATCACCATTAATGAGAGTGAGGATCAAGGTACCATGATGCATCCTATTGAGTGTGAATTGATGAGTTATTGTCGAAACCCCTTGTAGGATCCAAAAATAAAGGAGCCATAGTGATTCTCCATTTCTGCTGGTGAGATAGCCTGTCATTAGGGCATACAAGCTTCAAGGCATCATAAGAATCTAATCATGCACATAGTTAAATTGTTGATGTCGATGGGCCAAGATTGTTGGAAGGAGGGCCTTAAGAAATCCCACATTAGTCCCATAGGAGCAATCCAATATTATCTGAAAAAAAAAAATTATTGAGAGGATCCAAGAGGACCTACCGATCTGTAATTTTAACAAGCTCAGGGCAATCCATGCTCACCATATTTCAATTTTAGAGAGTCTGAAATACTTGCAAAAGAAGACCCCAAGGGGGATCCTTTTCCCTAACTAATCCATTAGGCCCAGAAAAAGGAATAATCCTATACCCAATAGACATTCCTCTCATGGTTTACCGAGAATGAGGAGGAATAGAGTGAGCTCATTGTATCAGTAGGAAATTGGAAGAGATAGTGGAAGGACTAACTCCTTCTCTCACCATCTCCAACTCTCTTTTCTTCACAATTTTTTCCACAAATTCCTCCTTAGATTGGGGTTTTTGATATAGATTGAGCCTATTCCCATTCACCAAGAAGGTAACATCCCCATCATCAATGGTTTTAACCTAAACAAATCCATTCTCAAAAACTTTCACTAAAATTTCTCTTTAAAATTTTTCTTTAAAATTATTCGATTTTGAATCATACAACAATGCCCAGTCTCCCTCTTTAAACTACTTCATTTTAATGTATATGTCATGCCATTTATCCCATTGTTGTTGAATCAAGTTAGTATACTAAAAAGAATCTTGCATAATCTCATCCAACTCATTGAGCTACAATATTCTCTGCTACTGAGCTTCACTAAGGTCTATACCCAAATCTACTGCCATTTTGAAAGTTCTAATCTAAAATTCAATGGGAAATAAAACTTTCTTTCCATAAACCAATTCATACGGAGAAAATCTAGTGGTATTTTTTCATGTGATCCTATAAGCCCACAATTCTTGAAGAAGTCAGTGAGACCTATCCTTCTTATGTAATTGCACCGTCTTGGTAAGGATTGTCTCTAACACCTTATTTGGTGATTACACCTACCCATTGGCTTATGGATGATAATGGGGGACTTCTGATGAGTAATCTGATATTTCTGCACAATTCCCCACATATGATTTAACACAAATTGAGTACCTTTATCAGTGACTATGTCTCTAGGTACCCCAAATCTTACAAAAATATAATAGAAAAGAAAATCTACAATTGCTTTCTCTGTTTCTCTAGGTAATTATCTTGCCTCCACCCACTTTGTAACATCATCAGTACAAACTAAAATGTACTTCTTACCTTTGGACATAGGGTTGATGGCACCTATGAAATTAAGAACCCACCTCTCAAAAGGTTCTATGAGAACCTTTTGCTGCAAAGGCATTTGGTCTGATTGTACATGCTGCCCCATTCTCTAGTAGCTATCACACTTACGGATGTACTCTTTTGCATGTTTTGAAAAGACTTGGCCAATAGTAACCTTAGCAAAGGATCTTAAAAGATGTCAGCTTGTCTGCAAAGTATCCTCCATGTGGTTCATCATGATAGGCTCTCAAGATGTCATAGACATCGTCTTCCTTGAAACATCTACATATAATCAAATTAGGTCCAATGAAAAAGAGATCTCCCCTAATCCAAGATTAATCAACACTTTTCCTAATAATTCTCTTTTTTTGATTAGATGAAGTAAGGGGGCATCTTTCCTATAGCAAGGTAATTGGCCATGTCTATAAACCAAGGTGTTTTAACAAAAATAACATACAAATTTTCATTAGGAAAGCTATCATTAACAGGAACATCCTCACTTGCATGGTTGAGTCTAGATAAGAAATCAGCTACTTGATTTTCTTTTGCTGGCCTATCCAATACTGTGATGTCAAATTCCTACAGCAACAAAAGCCACCTAGTAATCCTGCCAAATGTAACTAGTTTGTTCATGACATATGGAATGGTAGAGTGAACGGTGTGTACAAAAACTTCATAGCCCGTGATGTAATGTCAAAACTTATTAATAGTGTAAATTACAACAAGGAATTCATTTTTGGACACCTTTTAATTTAGTTCTGCATGAGTTAAATTTTTACTAACATAATAAATAACATGGGTTTCAAGATCCTCCTTTTGTCACAATACTTCTCCTATGGCTGAATTAGAGGCATCAATCGCGACATGAAAAGGAAATTTCCAATCTAGGCCTCTCAATACAGGTTTGGAAGAAAGTTTTTCCTTGAGTGTATCAAATTTAGCTTGACATTGATCATTCCAATGAAATTCAGATTCTTTAGCTAATAATTTCAATAATGGAGAGGCTACCTTTGTAAAGTTTTAAACAAACCTTCTGTACTAGCTTGCATGTCCAAGGAAACTTTGGACTCCCTTTTGATTGGTTGGTGGGGGTAGCTTTGCAATAACTTCAATCTTTACTGGATCAACTATAATTCCTTTAGCAGAAACATGATGACCCAAAACAATACCTTCATTCATAATCATAAAACATTTTTCATTACTTAATGAAATATTAGTTTCTCTACATATCTGCAAATTTTTCTCAATATTATGTAAAGAATCTTCAAAAAAGTCACCCATAACTATAAAATCATCCATATAAACCTCTACACAATCATGCAAAAGGTCAGATGAAATACCAAGCTGTTATAGACATATTTGGGCAATGCAACCCCAATCACATATGTCCATAAACCAAGGGCGTCTGAGTCCCTAAAAGTGTTGTTTCATGCCATAAATGAACAAGGTCAGTTGATTACATCATCTCCCAGAAATTCTCCACAGAAAACTGCTCACAACTAGTGAAAACTAGACCATACAGATTGCTCAGTGCTAAGGGTGCAATGCATCTCACCTGCTCAATGCAAAAAGTGTGATGCATACTGGAAAACCCTTATGTAGGGTGCAATGGGCGAGAGTAGACAAATGGCAGAGACTATTTGCAAGGTGGATGATCATGGAATCTTTCAAAAACTTCTCCTGTGACACTTGCCTCTCTGAATTCGCCCAGGGATGAGTAAGAGATCATCAATCTCCAAGTGGAACCAAGAACTATTAGAGAGAAGACACTAATCAAAATCCCAAAAACTGGCTGACCCCCTCCAATCATCTATATATGGATCCCTCATCTTAGAGATCCAGAGGTTGGAGTCTTGTATCTTGTAAGGAAGTGCTGTTGGTTTCTTGGTGGAATATCATAGTGTTGGGTGATCTAAGCTTTTCATGAGGTGAAGAAGGGATTTCATGCTGGGAGGATGACACTGGGTCAGATCAATGGGTTGTAATCCTCTCTTCCAATCTTTACAGCAATAAAGCTATTCAAGTTTTCCTCCACATTCTTGTATGTCTGACAATATATGCATTTGTGTGGCCAATATATATCTGGTCCAATATTGTTTATGATTGTAGATCTCTGCACTTTGAAGGTATTATGCTTCTTTGACTTTACAGGTACTCTTTGAAGCAGAGTGGTCAAGGAAAGAGTGGGAAAGATCTGTCAGAGAGGAGAAGGAATAAGCAAGGAACCAAGCAAAAGATTGAGGTTGGTACTCTTTTCTCCTCTACTATCTATTTCTCGTAAAGGAAAATTAAATTAACTTTAATCTGTTTGTTTCTAGGATAGCTACCCATCTTAGTGGGACTAACAGCTCTGCATAGACACTAGATTTCCCGATAACACAAGGATCGCTCGGTCGAATGTGGTTGGTGCATTACATAGGCTAAATCACAGTACCCTATATGCACAGGTACCCCAGGGACATGTGAATGTTGTCTTTTCCTAGTCCTCTAGAGCTATCCTAATCTTATTGTAACCACTGAATGCATCTAGGAAGGAAAAATATCTTTTTCCTACTAAATTGTCCAGCACATGGTATATGAAAGGCAAGGGAAAATGATATTTGAAGGTAGCCTTATTTAGTTCCCTATAATCTACACACGCTGACGATTTACCATTCCTTTTGGGGACAATAACCATTGGAGATACCCACTGGCTATCGAGATAGGATAGATGAACCTTACATTTAACAATTTCTATAATTCATCTTTCACCATTTCCCTTAAAGCAGAGTTCATCTTCCTTTGTGGTTGTCTCATGGGCCTAGATTTTTGTTCCATATAAATATGATGAATGCACGTGTCTAGGAGAATGCCTCTCATATCTGTGTATTCCCAAGCAAAAATGTCTAAAAAGTTTTTCAATGCTTGAATTAATTGTTTTTCATGTTCAGGCATCAACGCAAAATTAATATTCAAAGGGTTTTCAAGAAAGATCTCAACTACCTTACTCCCCCATTCAATCATGGAATATGCAGGAAATGCAGATAATAGGGTTGAATGTTGTTCAAATTTTGTATTATGTTCATGAAAATATTGTAGATTAGTTATCATATCTAAGTTATGACTAGACTACCCTTCTTCTTGCTATGGAAAATTAGCATTAGAAATACAACAATTTATCAAATTCTCTTTTGAATTTTCTTTAAAGCTCATAGCTTGGTCTATTTTCAAAACTAGTTGGGTACTTTCTGAATCATCCTCTTCTTCTTCAACCCAATGTGTATTTTCTGATCTTAAGAGGGGTTGAGCAAGGGGATACAAATTAATGTGCTTTGTTTAAGCTCCATGAGTGATGGTCATGTTTCAAGGCCTACACCTTATAAGCATCTTCTGTGGCTAACCATGGTCTCCCAAATATCAAAGGATGCCCTCCTAACTTGGTTTTGGGTTGAAGATCATAAAAGTCTATAGATCATAAAAGTCTATAGGGTACTTCCAAGAATCTAATGACATGGAAATGTCTTGTAATACCTCCTCTTGCTTTACCTCAGACCTATCTACTAAATCTAACATGGTAGGAGTGTGCAATAGGTCAAAAGTTCCTATTCGAGATAAAGTCTCCATAGTGATCACATTAATGGCTGCACCCAAATCAATTAAAGTGTTGTTTATAGGATGTTCGTTGATACGTTCCGAGGTCTACATATTTTTCAGTAACAAATCCGGTAGACATTAAACTTGCAAGCTTTCCACCTACATGAATTGTAGAGAGTTCTTTCTTTTTTCTTCCTGGCCTCTTGTTACATAGCTCCCTCATTATTTTGGTATAAATTGGGATATCCTTAATTGATTGCAGCAACAAGATCTTAATGCACACATTTCTCAATTCAGACACGAGATCAAACTCGGGTTGTTTTATTTTCATTTCCAACCTCTTTGGAAAAGTAGGCTAGACCATATGGGATGAGGAAGGTTCTTGTGGCCTTGAAGTAGGTTGTTCTACTGGTTTAGGTGTGATTTCAACTTCACACGTTTCTAAAGTATCTTCCTCCACAATATCTTCAATTCTTGCAGGCTGAGACACCAATTTTCTAGATCTAAGTTAGATTTCTTGCAGCGACACAGGAAATTCCTTTAACACAGGAACATAAATTTCCTGCAATGACTGTGGTGCAATACAATAGGCAGGAAAAGTGGGATAAGTGACCAATCCAATGTTATGAGTAGATTGGATGGTTTTATTATCGAGGCTACACATTGACTAGTTAGGAAGTTGTGTAGGACAAGGTTGATTTGGTTGGGTAGTTAGTTGAAGCTGTTGTTGTTTAGGTTGAATTATTCACTGTTGTGTGGGGTACGGTGGATAAAATTTTTGAGAGGGAAAATTTTGTGTAGTAGTGTAACCAATGTGATTGAGACATACTTGTAGCACGTGGTTTCCATGGTATTTGAGGTTCCACTGCATAAAGTGCATTCAAAGCCCCTTGATTTTTTAGATATGATTCTTTAATTTCACGAAGTCAAGGACATTGATCAATGGAATGCTCAACTTCACAGATTTAGGATATCTCTATACTATCTGTAGGAAATTCTCTCAAGGCATGCTTCTTCCTACATTTCGAACAGAACACAGCTAGGGCTTTCTCGAGTTCCTCCTATTTTTCATGTTTCTTCTTAGCCTCCAAAACATTCAACTGTAAAGATAACATGCTAAGAATATCAATTTTAAAATTTTCAAACAGATTACCCATTTCAGTTCTCGTTACTCCAGCTCGAGCAACGGAGTTGACAAGCCTGGAAGAAGTATCTATTATTCCTCCTCCAAATTTAGAATTCCCTCTTAAATATCGTTGGAAAATATCACATACCTCATCATAGCCCAAGTTCGATATGTCACGTCCTCCCATTAAGTTCAAAATCTCCATATATTCTGGTCTGATTTCCCTGACCAAAATTGTTCTTTTAGTGTCCTTACTTAGTTTATTCATCTTTGATCTTTGCAGATTTTATTGAAATGTCTCCACCAAATCCTCAAGATTCTCCCCCTCCTTCTGAGTCATACCAAAGATTTCTTCTCTGAGGTCCCTAGTCTTGCAATAATCTTGACATTTCTTCAAGAATACTTTTTTCATTTCATGCCAAGTTGTAATGGAGTTTGAAGCCAACCCCATAAACCACCTGATAGCTACATCCTTCAATGTTGTAGGAAACAACTTCAACTTCTGAACATTGAAAGAATAGTCATAGCTTCTACATAACATGTTGAACTCAAACAAAAAGGCATCAGGATCTTCACTTGGGACTCCACGAAAGTTAAGCAGGGCTAAGGGAGGATTTTTTTCATCTGAGTTGCTCCACCAGCCTCCCTGAAAAGGAATTAAAATGTGACCAGTTCTTCTTCCTTCTCATAATATCCATCCATGTGGCTAGTTCCCTCTTCGTGAGCCATTCTCGACCAAAAAGAAGTGGGACCTTTGTAAACTACAGATTCCGTTGAATCAATGGTTTGAAACTTTGGTTCTTAAATAGGATTAACGAGGAATTCCTTTTCAAGCTGACCACTCAAAAAAGATGGTGTCTTCCTTGTGAAGGGAGATTCGAAATGGACAGCAACATAATATTTTCCTATGAAACTTTCAACTATAGAAGTATAAATGTGTTCTCGGCTCTTTTTCAGGACCACAGATCTCTTATCTGGACTCTTCGTCCCTTGCTTCCTTATATCTTGTAGACTTATTTTTCCTTTCCAGTGTATTAGTAAGTGAAGTGGTGCTCACACCACCACAAAATACATTTGTAGATGTCGGACCCTACCATTTACTGTTATGAAACTAGCTCGCAAAAAGATAGAAAAGATAGATCAACGCCGTAGAACTTAGCCTCTTCGAGGGGGCAACCTCCTTTACATTACACAAATGAACAATTCTTGGATGATTCAAATGACAAAACCTCCTTTCTATATATAGGAGTCTAAGGGGTCACAATATAAGCAAGATGAACTAACAATAATAATATAAAGCCACAAAAATAACAATAGAGGGATTCTATGGGACACCAAAATAACAATATGCGGACAATAGGGGAATAACAATAAGGGATTCAATGACAATAGTAATGGCGGAATCACTACTATTATAGGGGCCTAACATACCCCTCTTCTTCAAAAAAGTGTTGTTCTCAATGCTTGAGTAGTTTTGGATGCTTGTGTATAAAATTATTGTCCTCCCATGTGGAATCTTCAATGATAAGTTCTTCCACTTGATGAGATACTCCGAAATTGATCGATTTTGTAGTTGTCAAGTTCTTGTCTCTGTGACTAATTTTGGTCCCAATATAATTTTTCCTTCCTCGTCATGTTCTGGAAATATTGTTTAAACTGGGAGCTTGTTGCCTATAACCTTCTTCAAACTTGAAACATGGAAAACTGGGTGCACTCGAGAAGCTGTAGGAAGCTCCAATTTGTATTCCATAGTACAAATCTTTTGCAACACCTTGTATGGACCATAATACCTTGGCGATAATTTATTATACTTCTTAGCTTGCTTGAGGGACATTTGTTTATATGGTTGTAGCTGTAGGAATACCCAATCACCTACATCAAAAATTCTTTCACTGTGATGTTGATCTGCCTGTTATTTCATTCTATTATGCACCAACATGAGGTTATCCTTTAAGAGTTGAAGAACTTGTTTTTGATGCTCCAGGTGATGTTCCACTGCTTGAACCTTAGAATTTTCTCTTAAATATGATGTGATGGATGGTGGCTAATATCCATAAAGTGCCATAAATTGGGTCATTTTTGTTGCAGTATGGAAGGAAATGTTATACCACCATTCAGCTAGAGGTAACCATTTGACCCATTATTTTTGTTTATCAGATACAAAGAAATGAAGATATATTTCCAAAAAAAAATTTACTATCTTAGTTTTCCCATCAGATTGAGGATGATAAGATGAGCTATGAGCTAATTGAGTACCAAGACAAGAAAATATTTTTGTCCAAAAATTTCTAGTGAAAATGGGATCTCTATCACTTATAATAATCTTTGGGTTTCCATGTATATTTTGAAATCTTTCCATAAATGCAGTAGAAAATGTATTGGCTTTAAATGGATGTGATAATGCACAGAAGTGTGCATACTTGGTAATTCTGTCAACTATCACCATGATGACACTCTTTCCTTTAGACTTGGGTAAACCTGTGATAAAATCCATTGAAACCTCCTCCCTACGTTGGCTTAGAATGGACAAAGGTTTTAATAGAACTGGGGTCTTAATTGTTTCAACTTTATTTTGTTGGCAAACCAAACATTCTGCCACAAAATTTTGAATATCTGATTTAAGGCCATCAGAAAAAAATTCCTTCTTAACCCTCTGGTAAGTTTTTAAAAATCCTGAGTGCCCTCCTAAGGGAGAAGTGTGCAATTCCATAAGAATCTTTTCTTTGAGTTGAAAATACTTACAGAGGTATAAGTGATCTTTCTACCATAACAAATCATTTTTCTAGCTAAATGTATCAGATGTACTGGAATCTTGTTGTAACTTTCAAATAAGTGCCCACACTCCTTCATCATTGTCCCATTCCTCCCTTGCTTCATTTATCCAATCTAGTTAGATAATAGAAATGGCACACAATAATACTTCCACATCCTCATCCTTTCTTGAGAGTGCACCTTCCCCAACATTTTGCTTCCCTTTTTTGTAGATGATTTCAAAGCCATAACCCAACATCTTTATGACCTATTTTTTTTGCTCTTCAGAGGATAATCTTTGTTCTAAAAAGTATTTAAGCCTATAATGATCTATTTTTGACGTTGAAGTGTCTTCCCATCAGGTAGGGTCACAATTTCTTAAGTGCATGTAGTATTGCAAACATTTCCTTCTCATAAATAGCTTTATGTAAATACTTTCCCTTGATTGGATGACTTTCGAAAGAAATAGGTCTTTCATCTTGCATTAAAACAACACCAATTCCCCTTGAAGCTTCACATTCCATAGTAAAGGTTTTTGTGAAGTCTAGTGTAGCTAACACCAGTGCTGGGCACATTTCCTCTTTAAGATGTTCGAAGGCCTTTGTTGCTTCTGGAGTCCATTAAAATACATATTTCTTAAATAATGCTGTTAGAGGTGCTGCTATTCTCCCATAATTCTTAACAAACATATGATATACCCTGTCAACCCAAGAAATCCTCGTAGATGCGTTATGGATGTGGGGATTTTCCATTTTAATGGCTTTAAATTTGCTTGGGTCTACATTAACACCTTCTTGAGATACAATATGACCCAGATATTCCACCTCTTGTACTCCAAAGAAACATTTGGAGCTTTTTGCATATAACTGTTTCTCCTCCAATAGTTGTAGCACTCTTTCAACATGTTCAACAAGATCCTTCCAAGACTTGCTATAGATTAGTCTATCATCAAAAACTACTAACAGAAATTTTCTAAGGAAGGGTTTGAAAATGGAATTCATCAACCCTAAAATGTAGAAGGTGCATTGGTAAGGCTAAAAGGCATGACCAAAAATTCATAATTACTCTCATGAGTTCTAAATGCTATTTTCATAATGTCTTCGTTCTTCATTCTAATTTGATGATATCCTGAACGAATATCCAACTTGGTGAAGTAAATTGATCCATGCAGTTCATCCAGTAATTCATCAATGAGAGGAATGGGAAATTTATCTTTAATAGTGAGCTTGTTGAGCTCCCTATATTCTGGACACATGCACCATGATCCATCCTTCTTGTGCACCAATACTACTGGAGCAGAGAAAGAACTTTGACTAGGTTGAATTATACTAGCTTCTACCATTTTTGCAACCATACGTTCAATTTCACTCTTTTGGGCATATGGATATATGTACGGCCTAATGCTTGGAGGAACACTTCTTGGAATCAAATGAATAACATGATCATGATCACAAATAGGTGGGAAACCTTTGGGAGTCTCAAATACCTTGGAATGATTGTCCAATACTTTTTGGAGATCTGGAGAAATAGATGATTTCGATGTGGAAACATCTAGTGAACATAATTGTAGAATTACTCTTCATTGTCCCTTTTTTAAAATCTTTGTCATACCATTAGAGCTGATTATCTTTTTTGGTTTCCCTGCAATACCCCTTAATTCAACTTCCTTCCCTTCCGCAGAAAATTTCATGAAATGTTCTTGAAAATTAAAAGCTATTGTATCCAAGGATTGTAGCCATTGGACTCTTAGTACAACATCAATAGCTCCCATTGGAATGGAAAGCATTGGGCTATTCAATACATATTCTCCCATGGATAGCTTGATATTATGGCACCTTCTAGAGCAATTTATGGTTCCTCCACTTGCGACCATCTCTTGGTACTCTAGTGCTAGCTATGGGAAGTAATTCAATTCTTTTGCTATCTTACAATGAATAAAATTGTGGGTACTTCCTGAATCAATCAACACTATTACCTTTTTCTTCTTGATATGTCATTCTATCTTGATAGTTTGAGGAGTGGTAATTCTAGCGAATGCATTACAAGATATGGTCGGATTCATTTCTTATTTATCTAGGGTTTTTTCCTGGAGTATATCCTCTTCTTTTGACATTTCTTGTTCCTTTTCTTCCTCCTTTTCACAATCTAAGTAGAATAATTTTTTCTCAGCACACTTATGACCTTTAGTGTATTTGCTATCACAACTGTAACAAATCCCTTTTTCTCCTTTTTCTTCCAATTGTTGTGGTGTCAACCTTATAGGTTGTGGAAGGCTAGGGGCAACAACACTTCCATTTTTTGTTGTGAGTGGTATGCTTCCTGGTTGCCATAATTTTGCTTTCCATTTTTCTTGCTAACCTGAATGCCTTCTCCAATGAATCAGGTTCCCAAAGGAAAACCTCATGTTACATATTATCCTTTAAATTCCCTATGAACACATCAATCATATGCTCCTCTAGAATATCTTTTACCCTTATGTTTAGTTTTTGGAAGTCCTCGATGTGCTCCATCATTAAACCCTTTTGTTTGAGACTGATCAACTGGCTAAAAAAGGTGTTTCTTTTTGTATCCTCACAATGTGTTGTCATTTCTTCTGTAAAAATTTCTCAAGTGACAATTTGTTTACGAGAGAAAAGCCATCGATACCATACAAGCTGATTTGGTTCCAAATATAAAGTTGCAATATGTACCTTTTGTGTGTTTTGCAAATTATGGAGATCGAAAAATTGCTCCATCTGTAGTATCCATGTTGTGGGATCCTTGCCATCAAACTTCCTCATATCGATTTTTGGAATATGGTGGGTCTTAAATCCAACATTAGAGTCTCTGAAATCATGATTAACATTTCTTTTGTTCTCATATGAGTTTCCTTTACTACCCTTTCACCATTAGTGACCATTTATTATAGCAACTTATTCAAATTTATCTTCAATTCTTCCATCTTATCGTCCATTCCATTCATCTTAGCTTCCACGCCATTCATATTAACTTGCATGCCATTCATATTAGCTTCCACGCCATTCATCTTGGCTTCATTTACCTTTAGTGAGAGTGAAATTTGTTGTATTTGGTCTTGTAATTTTGATATATCATGTTGCATTTCTTCCTCTTCTTCAAGAGTCATGCTAGAGCTTTCAGGTTTCTTACTAGGTGTTTCCATTTTTTTTCTTCAGAGCATTAATTAATGCTAATAATTTTTCACTATTCCCTTTGAATTCCTTCAAGCTAATTTTTCAAACCAAGCTTATGCAAAAATTTTAAAAAAATCTACACACCTTTTTTCACTTTGTAGGAGCTCAATATTGCATCTGATGTATCTTTGTAATTTCGGATCTTCCAGTTCTGTAATTACAACCTGCAGTAGCCCTCTGTGTCCTATTTCCAATTCCACTAGTCTGATCAAATATAGATTCTCCAAGAAAGCGTTATGCACAATATCCCAAGATGACCTGATTATATACCTTTTTATAAGAGAGAAATTGTATGATGTGCCACGTGTTACTATTTTGACCTTAGTATCTGACAAATATATAAGGGAAACTACAATACATCCTCTTTCTGTAGCTTCTTACGAAATTTCAATCTAATGCTCAAAACAAAAGTTATGACAATTTTCCCTAGGTCACCTGTTTGGAATGTAATTCGAGAGGTTGGAAAAAGGCCAATTTCCTCAAATCATATCTCCATAAATATAGTGCAAAAAGCTCTGAAATTTGGAATTGAGGTTCAGAATGATTTCAACCCAAATGGTTTTTTTAAGTGTCTAAAACATCACAGAAAAAAATTATAGCACAAATTCCACGATAACCTGTTTAGAGCAGCAAAACTCTAGAATCCAAAGCTCTGATACCAAATGTTATGAAACTAGCTCACGAAAAGATAGAAAAGATAGATGAACGCCTTAGAATTCAGCCTCTTCGAGGGGGAAACCTCCTTTGCATTACAAAAATGAACAATTCTTAGATGATTCAAATGAAAAAACCTTTTTTCTATATATAGGAGTCTAAGGGGTCACAATATAACCAAGCCGACCTAACAATAATAATATAAAGCCACAAAAATTACAATAGAGGGATTCTGTCGGGCACCATAGTAACAATATGGGGACAATAGGGGCACAACAACAATAATAAGGGATACAACAACAATGGTAATGGGGGAATCACTAGTATTATAGGGACCTAACATTTACTACGTAAACAAATCCAAAGAAAATTACTTACCAAACAATCACACCATGACTTTGATGAATTTTTGACCACTAAAGGTGCGTAGGCTTTGCCCTTCTTCTTATCACTTCGACTCCCCCAGTCCTGAAAATTTCAAGAAATACATATAATATGAAAAAACTTCCCTCCAATATGGCACCGAAATGTTGAGTCAAATTATAGACTTTTAATGTGGTTAACATAAATCATTAACCCAAGGAAGATAAGCTTATGAGATGTTGTGCAAACGGCTTAATACTGTGAGTGCTTATTAATCTAACCAGTTAACCATACACAAAAATGCCTCTTTTTTGCATCAACATTTGGCAGCAAAGGCTATGGAGTGGATTGAAAAATCCCTCTACAACTCTTAGTATTGTTGATGTTGATTGGAGAGGATAAGAAATCAAACTTACAATAAGTTGAGGAATTCACTCAATAATGTAAATTGAATCTTGATTAAATGAAATCCACGCATTAACATGAAAATTATTTATTGAATCATTTGCTGCTAATATATAAGAAAGAGCATATTAGCTGTACAAATTGATTACTACTACATAACATAAATAAAATACACACACACTACACTAAGGGAGTTGTGAGGAAATGGAGCGCTCCCTCACTCACAACACCTTCAAAGCTAGAAAAAACACATAATAATGTATTAGTCTGAAAACATCATAGTCGAGTACAATCTGATATACACTATCAGTCGAAGCCAACCCAACAACCCCCTACAACATTAACTAGAGCCGAATTTATACAAGCACAAAAGCCCATATGTGGCTCGAAGTAAGGAAAACTACTAATCTAAGACATTGGATAACAATCCTATTACAAAGTTTCAAATTTAGCTATACTAAGTCTAATCCATGTTTGAAAGCATGGATTAGATGAAATTCGCTACATAGTTGTAGTTTCCCTTCATACGGTCAGGTAGAGGAGGTCTGGAAATCTAGGTAGTTTCGCTGGCGCATTTGAAACAACCAATAGGACAAAATCCATGTGCGATATATTCCCCACAAAACCCATGATCTCGTTTGATTTAGATATAAGAAAAACATAGCTAACCTCCAATTTTATTGCAAGAAATCTGGGCAATTGCAAGAAATACACATCTGCAGGAAATAGGATCATACGAGCTGTTTGCAGGAAATGTGGGTTTGTTTCGAATCAAAACAAATTTGCACAAGAACTCTATACTAGTTGGCATGATAATTCAATGAGGAAACAACCAGCTTAAGGAATGCTTAAGATTAAGGTAAAAGACACTTTTTCATGTTATTTTGCATACCTTCAGCATATAACACCCTTTTGGCCAAAACCTAGATATTATAACCGAAATAGGAAAAATAAGGGTCAAATATATTTCAAAATGGGAGAGGTAAAGTCTAGAAAGGTTGTCAAAACTAGGAAAAACCGAGCCCCAACAATCAATCCACTCATTCCTAATTGATCTAAGTAAGATGGTTTTTAGTGTTACTGATCCTAAATGATGTAATTTTGTTCTCTTAACATTATACATGAACATCTCTATTAGATCCTCTAGACTGTCATCTTCTTTTTGATTCATTATAAATATTTCTTCTTTAAGATCATGATCTTTTTTTTTCCCTAGAAGTATTTTTTGCATATCATTGGATGATCTTATTGAATTAATCCCTAAACTCATGAACCATTTAAGAGCTCTATCCTTCAATGTCACCAGAAACAATCCAAAATTTTTAGTTTTCAATAAGTAACCATAATATCTAAAAAAAAATTCAAATTCAAAGAGAAAGGTTTCCAAATCCTCTAACCTCATACCATGGAAGTTTGGAAGAAAAGATGGAAGGTTGTTCTTCATATGCACACCGATCTCAGTATATTGAATGGGATGTCCAGTAGGATCTTCTTCATTGTCATAATCTCCATCTATATCTTCTATCTTCTCTGCCATCTCTTCTTCTTCTTCCTACAAAAGTTGATGGTGGTGTGGCTCTTACTACACCACATGATCAAATGGAGGGGTTTGTTTAGGATAATTTTTTGAATAAGAATGCTAATGCAATGTTATTTTATGTTCTTGAAATGAAAGATGCCTAATGCATTTTTTTTTTTTACAGAAAGTAATATAAATGAATCAACTAGGGAAGAAAACAATGCATACTTTGACACCTCCTCGGAAACAATGCCAAAAAGTGACGAGCCTCGGTATTGCAACCAGAATGTTGCAACTCCCATGGCTACCAACTTTAATTATCAACCTAGGGTTTGTACAGAATTAAGAGGTATCGACACTATATGTGAAGCATAAAATGTGTCCTTCCTTTGATGTGATCATGTACTAGAGTGAATTTATGGAAATCAAATCCAAAGTTAATTTCATAAATGGAATTTTTCTTTGGAAAAGAAATTAATCCTAAGCAAGAACAACAAATCATGAGTGAAATCGTAAGAGAATGAATTCAAATAAATAGGCCTAATCTACATTTTAAAAGGCATGTCCTACTTGGTGTTTATTCTTCATCAACCATAGATTTAGAGCCTAGGGGTCATGATTCAACCCTAAGGGATGAAAACAAAACTTTATAGGAAAATTTGGGCAAGTATATACACACTGGAAGAGTACTACACAAAACTACATGATGTTACAGATTTACTACAGGAAGTTATAATTCATCGAATAACAAAGAAAATAAAATCCAAATTGGATGGACCAATTTTTTTTATTGAAGAGGATGTATTAGGTCTCCATTGGAGGTGGAATCACTCAAAAATACCTCTGTTAGCCCATGCTAAAGGATAGCAGAACATTAATAGTCTAAAATCTAGAAATTCAAGAATTAGTGAGCCAGTAAATCTATCAAATGCATAACCCAATCAAGTACAAATATAATGGGGTAAATTTTTTTATTAACTAGAACCTTTTTGTGATTTGATTCAAGTGGAATCAGCTCGATTTAAGCTCATTAACATCCTCTAAAAAATAGCATAAATTTTCTATTAGTTGCCATAAGGGACTTCCATAAATCTAGATTTGGGAATAAGAAAACTAATCCAAGTAGCTCAATTATTATTATCACTTTCCAAAGCTATTATAATGATGAAATGATGCTTTTGATCCTACAAAATAACTTAAGTAAACCATATAACCCAATTCTACAACAAGAATCAATAATACTAAATGCAGAAATAGAAAAAAGATAAAAACAAGATATGCATGTGAATAAGAAGTGGAAAGAGGAAAAGTAAATGATACAAAAGGTCTATGAGGATCCTTGGATGGACAAGCTGAAGGAAACTTAGATTCCTATGAATGAGACTGAGACTTAGAAGCTTAACATGGCACCAATCTTCATTATTTCCATCAATACAATTACATCCCTACAAGAAATGAAAGTGGAGCTGCAAAAATACGAGTTCTCTCTACAAGTCTAAGAAAAATCAAAGCCTAAAGGAAAATTCGACTTGGTACTTATAAAAAATGATTATGAATCATTACCCAACAAAGGAGGAAGCTTTCCCCACAAAAATTCCTCAAATAGTGGATGTGGTTCCCAATACTAGGAATGTGCATTAAATGATAGGGAACACATTCCTAGATTTTCTCAATAATTGGAGCTCTAGAATATGTGCAATAATTTTAGAATATATTCCTGATTTATTATTAAATATTGATCCTCGTGTAGTAGGGAGCAAGGACCTCAATTATCTCCTCCTCCAAATCTTCATAATCTGCCCAATATTCTCACAATATTCCACAAAACAAAATATTAGACACAAATATGAAATTATCCATACACCTTCCTAATGAACATATTAAAGTTAAAAATACATTATATAATGCAAAAAGAGATACTTAATATGCTGAAGGATGGTCAAGTGGGCCTTAATTTATGTCTAATTTGGAGGCCCATCAGTTATATCATGAATATTTTACTGGTTTATATGTGGATTCTATGGTTATTGTATGCTTGGTATTTTTGTTTTTATTATGCTAGTTATGAATATCTATTATGACAGTGGTGTTGTATGGCTCCCATCAAGTTCTTACTTGTATATGAATGAAAAATGTATCTATGGTGTAGTGGATGAAATTGCAACTAATGTGATAAGGAAACAATGCCTCATACTGAATCTGAGATAGTATGAGACCCTTATTCTTAGATATGTTATTTAAACCTATAGATTTGCCAAGTGTTTGACAGAGTGTCAATCCCAGTTGTGGATGGTCAGACCTAGTCCTGGAGGCCATGTTTTGTTTATTAGTCATGTCATCATGTTTTTAATGGATTCCATTAGTTACAACAGGTTCTGGGGAGTGGCCAGAATTGTAGGCTTGAAAAGTGCCTTAAATTCCTTGGACTCTGGCACAACTCTTCTAGAAATAATCCCTAGACATAGGCATGTAGGCTTATGTCAACATCCAGAGCTATTTGGACACTGGCATACCCATAGCATGTGAGAGCCCAAAGGTTTAATAGCTTAAAAACTCAATATGACTACGAGAACTGTTAACCTAATGTTTGGGATGGTTCTTAGGAGTCTTATTGATGATGTTAAAGCTATCTATGGTGTGTTTGTGTTAGTTCAACTTCCTAAACGTGAATTAGGATGTCAAATCATATAATAGTAACTTATGGTGAAACGTTTACCCTAGTTGGTCGGTTTCTTGAGTAGACGTGGGAGGAGGTGTTACAGAGTGATATCAAAGCATGGTTCACCACTGGGACTAGATGGGTTGTGTGCTAGTCATGCATTCGTGTGAGTTGCATATGTGTTTCTTGTGTCATAGGACCATGTTCTTGTTGCATCTGCATGGTATTGATCATGTTTGTAGTGATTTTTCCATGTAAAGGTTGATAGTGTTGTTGTGGGATGTGTTGTCATGAGTGTATGGTTGTATATGCATTTGTTATGCATGTCATTTTCTATATGTTTTTATGCATGCATTTTCATGGTGAAGGTTGCTATGCATTATGTCATTGTATGAAATTAGGTCATCATGATGTAGTTGTTATGTTATTATTTTAATGTGTTTACTAAGATAGAGAAAGAGATGTAGACCATCAAAGTGAAGTTGCAACATTGGACCTCAAGCCAAGGGCATGTCGTCATACAAATATGTATGTTGGGCATGTAGGTATGTAGGTTAAGGATTGTTATATGCATTATTTTTATGTGTATTCCTTTCATTCTATTGATGTTATGATTAGATACATGGTAGATGCTAGTTGATTAGTTTAGTCATATGCACATATGTCAGATAGTCATGAATGATAGTAGCCTGTGGTGGTATGTATTTTTATTGTTGTTATATGAAAGTTAGCTTGATCATTATATTATATGTTGTTGATCAGTATGTTATAGGTTATCTTGTTTCTGTTATATGATAGTTAGCTTGATGATCAGTATGTTATAGGTTAACTTATTTTGTTATATGTTGTTGATGATTATGTTATAGGTTAACTTATTTTGTTATATGTTAGTTAACTTGATGATTATGGTTATAGCTTTAATATCATGATGATTATATGTATCATAATAATTTGGATTGGTCTATGTAAGGGGTTAGGGTTATGACATTCAAGTATGAGTTAATATGTTGTAATATTATGTCATGCTAATCTAGATTAATGGTGCATAAGGGATTTTTATGTATGAAATATAATTGTTTATGAGTTTATGATGTGAACATATAAGTTATTGAATGTTATGGCTATCATGACCTTATTTATGTTCGAGTTGATATCTCGTGAATTTATATCCTGATAATATGGATTGATTATGTAGACAAGATAGGCCCCCTTGAGATACATTAAGGTATGAGTTTGGTTATGTTGTATATTTGATGCTTGATTGTTTGATTGCCATCTAGTTGATTAATTTAACATGGTATGTTTGAAAGTTGGTTGGATGCTTGATGAATTGAATAATACAACTATGTGTTCAAATGATCTTGTTTTAAGATGGTTTTACTAATACATGTGTTGAAACAGTTGATATGTAATTGACTATAGTAGGTGATAGTTGTAGAATTATGTCTAATGTCTATGAGTTGACTATGGATTATGACATGATTGTTAGTGTTGGTAAAGGTTGATTTCAAATTGATAGATATGATTGTTGATATTTGGAACATTTGTTTTGACATGTGTCAACAGTGCATGAAACATGCTTGGTATTAGCATGACAAGGTAATAGTTGATGTGTTTATATAACTAATAGTTGGGTTATGTGACAGTGCATAGTAACACTCAATTGTAGCAAGGAAAAGGTCAAAGAAAGGAATTGGGAAATAGTTCTTTTGGCTATGTTTAGGTATCGTAATTCAAAATGAATGAGTGCTTTGCATACAAGAAGTTTTCTTAACCTTATTCTTGTCTGGCATTATGTGAATATACACTACTCATGAACTTGTATTTGATAGGTATATTAGCTAGTTTCTAGGTACAGGTGGATCTGTCAAAGGAATTAGAGTCCCTTGGGAGATGGCGTGGATGTTCTCAGTTCCAAGCAACATGATTTGCTCAAAAAGGTAAGGTAACTAGTGTATTGTTATGTTTATTTAAGAACTTGCAGTTATGTGTTGATGGCAGTATGATGCAAGGGGTTGCATGGAAAATAAATTGTCATGGAATCTTGAAGAGGGATCACGTTGAGATTTCCCTTGGAAGCACTAAGAACCATGTGGATTAGGTCATGGTTTTTATTATTATTCTTTTGCCTTTTGTATTTTCGAGATTCGTTGTGCTTGATTGTGCTTTTGTTTACGTCTTCTGGATGGCCATGCCACTTTGTTTGTGGTGTTGTATTGTTTCTGGTTTTCCACGGTTTTCTTCTTGTTTACTTCTTGGTATTTCCCTAATTGTTTTGAGAGTCTTGGGAATTGGTTGGGAGAGGAGGAAGTTAATGGAGCTTGAGGAGAGCTGTGTGTACCCGATAGGAAATGTAAGAATTAGATGAAGTTGGTGCATGTGTAAGGGCAGTTGAAGGTAAGAGTATGACAGTCCATTAGATTGAATTAGTCCATTGGTGTATATAGACAGTGTCTAGATGATCATGAGAAAGGTAACAAGAAAAGTGAAGTAAATGCATATGAGGCATTAGGTTCCTTGGCTATGTTGGGAATGATTGTTCTCGATATTGTGCATGGCGTGCACAAATAAAAGGAGTTCTCTAAACCTTGCCCTTATGCTATCTAGTAATTACATTATGATGATGATTATGTTGATGTCCATATGTATACATGTATGTATGTATATATGTCATGTTTGACAGGGTCATCATGTAAATATGTATGTATGTATGTTGTTGTCTGACTAGATCATTATTACATTATGTTGATGTTTATATGTATATATGTGTATGTATGCAGATCATTGTATCACAAGATCATTATTGTTTTATGCTAATTTTTATGTATATTTATTTATGTATCTATGTCATTGACCAAAAGGGTTAACAAGGATCATTCTTGTGGAGGAATGATTTCTTATGTAGGTGAATGGCATGACGAGGTTCATGGTATTATGGGAATTAAGTGGGAAGAGTAGTCATGACAAACATATGAGGTAAGTATCAAGTGGGTATGAATTGATATTGTATTCTTGTATTATGCCCATTTTTGTGTTATGACACATAGCGTTGTACAATACATCAACGAAATGAAAACATTGTGCTTTGCGACATGCTTGGATAAACATGCATGGTAGACAGACACTGGAAGCATGGTTACTTGGTAGAGATAGTGTGGTTTTGGATGTGTTTTACTATTGTTGTGCATATGATGTATACGTTGTACATGTTGCATCTACGATGTTGTGTGCATGTAGTGCTATGGATAAATAGTGTGTGTACATGTTCTTTAAGAAACTCTATGTATATTGTAGTACTGATAGTGTTGTGTGAAGGTTGCATATGTAGTGGGGGGAATAGATGGTGCTATGTACATGTTGGATATGCAATGTTGTGTACATAGGGTATGATGTACATGTTGTATATGTAGTTATATGTACATATGGCATTATGTGCATGTTGTACATATGGTGTTATGTACATATGGTGTTGTGTGCATGATTGTACAAGTGGTGTTGTGAGCATGTGGTATTGTGTACATGTTATACATGTGGTGTTGTGTGCATGTGGTGTTGTGTACATGTCATGCATGTGATGTTGTGTACATGTGGTGTCATTTACATATCATGGATGAGGTATTGTGTACATGTGGTATTGTGTACACATTATACATGTGGTATGATGTACATGTGGCATTGTGCAGATGTTGTGCAAGTTGTGCCATGTATATGTGATGATGTGCACACATTGTGCAAGTGGTGCTTTGTAAGGGTAGTACTGTATACATGTACATATGGTACTGGTGCACATGTGGTATTGTGTGCATGTCATATATGTTGTGTTGTGAGTGTGCGATACTATGTATGTGCATTGTGTAGTCATGGTATTGTGACATGTGTAGTTTTTATGTTGTACCCTGTGTATGTATATGTATTGTGTGGTGTTGTATATCAGGTGTAGGTGTATGTGTGTGGTGCACACTATGTATGTATGTGTATGGTTGAAGAGAAGGAAGTAGGTGTTTTTCAGGTGTGGAAACTGATTTGGTGTGTGTATAAAACAATGACAAATGTAGAAGAGAAGGATCAACTAAAGGATAAGTATCAATATTTTATTTCAGTTTAATTATGCATGTTATTTATGGTTATAGTTTATGATCATTACATGTAATCTATGATTATGGTTTATAATGGTTACATGTGAGTTATGATTTCGATCTATGATGGTTGTGTTTTGAGATAATGTGATGTGATATGTTTATACATCATGATTTCATCAAAGATGTTAGTTTGACTTGTTGTGACAGGAAGAAAATAGGATTGCAAGTGTACCTTATTGATGAGCTACCAATGGGGTACGATGTGAATTTATTTCAATTTATTTTATATCTAATGGAAGCTATGCGCTTGGAATAGGAAGCTCATAAATGCCAAGTTGGGTGGTTGAAATTGACTACAAGAATTCACAAGAGAAAAAGGATTTGGAAAATGTAACAATATGCTGGTAAAGTATTTGCGAGCAAGGACATTGTGGGACACCGGTACCCAATAGTGTCCATTGGTTGCCATGAGAATGCTATGACCGGTATGATGGTTTTAAGGTGGGGATCTTACTTGGTTTTTGTATCTTCCAATGTGAGGAAGCCTTCCCATGGGATGGACTACCTAGGATGGGGGTGCCAGTAGAACTTGCAAGGTGCGTGATTGCATGGAAGGGGATGACCGGATTTCTCGAGGGAATATGTAGTAGAGAAGGGAAGGTTGAAGATATATATGTTTCGGCCATTATAATTTCAAGATGGAATCAAATTCACATTGGGAGTGTGCCCGCAATGAGTCGATAACTATTCATTGAGGGACAAGTGGCAGAGGATTGTAGCATTGGTAATTGGATGTAGATTTGACCTTGTAGTGTATTCTGGACATCCTATGACGGAGGTGAATTCTGGTCTTACTTTGAGGGAAGATGTGTGAGCCTCTAGATTACCTTGTTGTAGATGCAAGCATCATATCCTTTTATTTGTTGGTTGAGAAAATATGCATGTTTATATGTGTGTATTATTGTAAATATTGTGTCAACATGGATTTATAAATATCCATAGATAGTATGATTATTTGTTGGGTGATTAAAGTGTGTATGTGTGTATATGTGGTTATTATTATAAATACCATAATGTGATATTTTATAAAGCTCCAGTAAACGGTATATTTTTCATGTTTCAATAATTGTCATTGTAAATACTGCAACAAGTTGTGTTATAAAGCTCCATGGGAAGTATGTTTTGTTTTCAACTGTCTTGCTGGTTATAGGTTTCATTCAACATCGAGGACGGTGTTCCCCAAAGGGGGGTTCTTTTGTAACAAACCTAGTTAAAAATCTGTCTAAAAATATATAAGACCATGGTGATGGGACATGTATTCCAAGCTGGATGGTGGAAAAGAATCTGAGTGGGTGTTCATTCGGTTTACTATGGCTAAGGAAATTGGCAAAGGCTATGGAAAGGCATGAGATATTAATTGAAATTTTATTTATGAAAATAATGGAAATTAGGAGAAAGGGAGGTGAACGGTCACAAGTTTCATGTAAGCAGGAAAACAAAGGCAAATAATGGAAAATAAAGAAAATAAAGGCCTCATTAATAAAAATGCTTATGATGATTAACGGGAAAACACAGTCAATGTAAGCTTGGTCATTTTTTGGGTCTCTCTCTCTCTCTCTCATACTCCTAGATACTTAGAGTTTTCTTGGACAACTCTTAGAGAGTGTGGCATACATGGAGTTTTGGAGAAAGAAGGTAGAGGAAGATAAGGAAAGCACAATAGGACATCAGGATCAAAAACTACAATGAGTTTTTCTTGTAGGTACCAACTTGCATGTATGTTTTCCTCACTAGTTTTGGCATGCATGGCACATGCATGTGGTTTCTTGGTTATGATATATCATTGGCATGTGGGATTTCCTGGACTAACAATGGATTTGTCTAGTGTTTTCATTTCTTGGATAGCCATGGTGTTGTGGGTTAATTTTCCTTTGTTTTATGGTTGGCTCTCATGTTTCCTTAGCTTGGGTTGAGTTAGTAGTTCCTAGAGCCTTGCTTTGAAAAATGCTCTAGAAGCCCTGTAATGGCTTGGGTTGAGTTAAAGTAGTCCTAGAGCCTTGGTTGGAGAAACACTCTGGAATCCACAGAACAACTTGGGTTGAGTTATTAGTCCTGAAGCCTTGGTTGGACAAATGCTCTGTAGCCCTTGGTGGTTTCAGTTGCTAGTCCTAAAGCCTTGGTTGGACAAACACTCTAGAGCATGGAAACCATTTTGGGTTGAATTATTGGTCCTCCAGTTTTGGTTGGACAAACAGTCTAGAGCCCATAAGTAGTCATGGGTTGAGTTACTAGTCATGGAATTTGGGTCGGAACAAACAGTGTTGAGCCCTAGAAGGATTGGATAGAGAGCAATTTGATGATGGTTCTTACAATGTCCAACCATGAGGTGGAATCACTATTTTATGGGTTGATGTGGTTAGCCTATGGAGGCCCTGGATGGTTTCAGTTGATGTGTTTATGAGATCCCCCATTTATTCTTGGAATATGGGACAAGGGTGAATGGATGAAGATATATTTGGCTCATTTATTCTATGTTCAGGTCGAACATGGTAGTCCCATATTGGGTCAGATTTTTCATCATTAATATGAGTTTATTTCTCCTTGTTATCTCATGAGTACTACATTTCTTTATATGTGGATTATATTGCTATTGTATCCTTGGTATTTCTGTTGTTATTATGATGTTTATGAATATGTATTATGACAGTGGCTATGTATGGCTCCCATCATGTTTTCACTTATTTATGAATGAACAATGTATCTATGGCCTAATGGATGAAATTGAAACTAAAGTGATAAGGAAACCATGCCTCATAGTGAATCTCAGATAAGTATGAGACCCCTATGCTTAGATCTATTACTTAAACCTATAGATTTAATTCATGGAAAGTGTTTGAAAATGTGTCAGTCCCAATTGGGAATGGTCAAGCTTAGTCCTAGAGTTACTTTTTGGTTTATTAGCCTTTTCATAATGTTTCTAATGGATTCCATAAGTTATAGTACGTTTTGGGCAGTGGCCAAAATTCTAGGATTGAAAAGTGTCATAAATTCGTCAGACTCTAGCATAGGTTTGTTGGAAATAGTCCCTCTGAAAAGACATGCAGGCTTGTGGGAGTCCACAAATCTCCATGGACGTTGAGGAAGCGGCCAAGCCTACTACATCAACAGAACAAGGTTCACCATCACATCATGAGGCTTATTTGCATGATGAAGAGCCCATTGAGGATGAATTTGACCTAGTTGAATTGGAGGAACACGATGAGAATCGAACCTACAACAATTCAACAAAGAGAATGATTCTTAGATCATGGAGCTCAAGGAAAATTTGGAAAGGGCCAAATTCATTATTTCATTCCTTGACCAAGAAAACAGTCAACTTAAGGCAAAACAACTATTCATGGAGAAAGAGTAATTCAAAGCCAATAAACAATAGATAAAAGGCAAGGAAGTGGTGGACCTTAAGGATACTAAGAAGCATGAAGGAAATGTTGCAAGGAAGAGACCAAGGAAAATGGGTCTTAGGGAGATACTTCAGAGGGAAAGTGAGCAAAAGCCACCAATGGAAGAATTGACCTTTGAAGATAAGATTGCCATGGAAATAAATGAGAACAGGGATTTTTCACTTGAAAAAGTCAATTTCCACCTTGAGAAGCTCCTTGGTAAGGTGAACATGCATAACAAATTGCAAGGTAAAATGTTCATCCATTATTACACAAGGAATTAGGTTTCCAAGCTCAAAATCAAGCAGTTGAAGGAAAAACTTAGGGAAACCCTAATCGGCCAAGAGGAGAAGGGTAAGTTATATTTGATTACTTACGCATTGATTATTGCATACTACACCTCATTAGGCATCTCTGGAAAATTTCGGAGGATTTTGAGAAATTTTTTTGTTTTGGTGCAAACTCTTGTAGACTTGCAATTTTTTGGCAATTTTATGTCTGGGAGTAGAGTGGGCTCATGCTGTGCTTCTTCGTAGGGCTCCAAATGATGGAAAATCACAATTTTTGGAAAGCTTAAGACCCCCTCTCTAAACAAATATTCCTAATTTCCTAGGTTGGGGCTCATTTTTTGAGAAATTTGCAAAAAAGAAGCCAAAATTCACCTTTCTGCCCCTCTTTTTCCATTTCGCAGTGCACGTGGTGACAACTTGGGAGAATGGCTATCTCTCAGCCAAAAATGTGTCCTTGTGAGAGAAAAAATAGTTTAAGGACATACACACTCTCCCAAATTTCCAGAAAAGGCTTTAGATATGGATTTGGACTTTAGAAAGGCACTCAAAAGTGGCCTCCAATAACTCCCTATACACCTTGAAAGTTTCGACATTTTTGTATAATTTTCACTATGTAATTTTTTGTAATTCCTAGTTTGACTTTGGTAAAATTCAAAAGGGTGAAGTAGATGAATCTTAGAAGTAAAATTAAATGTAAATAATTGGTGGTTACTATTTTTATGTTTTTTTGATGTAAATTTTACCTCATTTATGAGAAAGGTTGGAGTTAATGTTAATTGTAGAAGTTGTTTTTAACTTTCCTAGACATTAGGGTTTAATTGGAACACCGTATGGAATAGATCCTAGAGTCATGGATTAAACCCTTCAGAGTGTGGAGATGTTATTTTTCTCTTTATGTATCGGTTTCTCAGTGATAAAACGAGTTTGATTTCAGAGGATAGAACTATTATAGCTTGTACTTGGACATTTTCTAGAAATCAAAGGACATAGTTTGTAGCTATTATCTAGGAATTCATCTGCAGTAAGTTTGTGATGCTGATTTTTCTCTATTAAAGATTTATATGAAATATATTAATCTTCTCTTTCCATTAATAAATTCTTCAATTGTTTTCCTTACAATTATAAACAAAATTCTTTGCATAAATCTCTCTTTTGATGGAAAAATCATTATGTGTTACTTTCTTTCTTGCTTAATGAATTCATGTTTCATGCTCGTTAAGAACTTTTTCTTCTTCTAAATAGTAAACTACACTAACAAACCCTAATATCCATCACAAAAGTAATGCTACCTTTCTCCTTTATATCATTTTTGTTGTAACCATTTGATCCTCTGACCTACCTAGGTTTTTCTCCCTTATCTATCAACAAAACCCTAAATTTTCCAAAACCCACCTGAGCCTATCTATCTAGCCTGAAGTACTTTACATTATAGTCATATCTTGGTTGTGGAGAGCCATATTTGGTTTGATAGGGCTAGCTACAAAACTAAAAGCTTGGTCTTTAGTTACCTCTATCGATCTCCTCATCTGCCTAGGGCATTGGAGGATAACAGAGGGCATGATAACTAGGGAATTCCAAGGTGTTCTAGTGAATGTAAGTTTTCCAAGTCATGGAAAAATATAATGCTAGTTGTGAGTTCATGATTGCTAAGGTGTGTTAGGGAATCTGAGGGCATGCTAACATGTGCTAGATAGTACGAAGACATGTCAAACAAGCTAATATGTGATAAGGCATGCCAAGGTGTACAAGGGTGTGACAATGCATACCAAGGACTATCAAGGCAACAAAAGGGAGGAAAAGTTTAAACTACAAGTAAATGAGCACATAATAGGGTTAATAAGTCATCAATTTACCTTTACCATGAGGGGCATGCTAGGTACACCAATAGTAGGTGCCAATAGGTGCCAAGTGCCAAGTGTTAATGCATTCTAAGTGTCAAATCTTCCTCTGTTTCTTCTCATATAGTTTCCAATAATTGATATCAAATAACTTTAATATTAAACCACACAAAAGGATACCAAGTCATCTCAACACATACCAAACATGCTAACACTTTCCAAGATCCCACATGTGCCATGTGCCAATGTGTGCTAGGGAGTGTGTTGCATGCTATGAATTGGCATAGCATATCGAAGACTGCTAAGGTGTGCTAGAGAGTGCCAATGCATGTTAAGGAGTGTTAGGGAGTAATAGGAAAACACAATGGAGAACTAGATAAAAATACATGGAAGTCAATGAATATGAGGGTGTGTTAGAGAGTGTCAATGAGCACTAGTTGTCATGCTAAGGAGGTAGTGACAAGGTATGGTAAGCACATGTAAGGCATGCCAAGGAATATCAAGGCATGCCAATGAGTGCTAGAGTGTGCTATCTAGTTCTAAGGTGTGCTAACATGTGCCAAATAGTGCTAAGGAATGCCAGATGCTAAGACATGCTAGGATGTGTAGGGTGCCAAAGTATGCCAATATGTGCCAAGGAGTTTCAAGGCAACAAAGGGAATAAACAAGGCTAAATGTAAGGAAGTGAACACATAAGAGGGTTAATAAGTCAAACTTTATCTTTTTCAAAAGGGGCATGCTAGGCACACTAATAATATGTTCCAAAGCATGCCAAGTGCCAGTGCGTGATGAGTGCTAATGTTTTTTAATCCAATATTATGTGAAGGTGTTCGAAGGCATGCTAGGGACTACAAGGGATGCCAACACATGATAGGGCAGTGCTATGGTATGCTAGGGCATGCCAACATGTGTTTGGACATCCTTCTCATGGAAAGATGTTCTAGGTACAAAGATGTTTGAGGTACAAATATGTTCCAAGACATCCAAGGTGCCAAGGAAAGTTAGTGTACTATTCCAAAGCATGTTAAGGTGTGCCATGAGTGTTGAGGAGTGCTAGGTCTCTCTCATTAATAGAATTGATATAATTGATTCTGTATTAAATAATATAGTTTCTACACACACTAGTGGAACTTTATTTAAATAAAATTTGCTAGATAATAAACATAACAGAGATGAATCATGTGTTGACTCATAGTAAAACTATATTCTTATGACTTGATGGAAATTATACACACTAATTACTTCTTAGCAAATTGACTGACTATAACCGCCACGACCTTCGACACATAATGAAAAATACTCCACAACAATGGTCTTAAATCATTATCTTTTGACAAAAAAATAGTAACAAGTACATAGCATCATCAAAACAAATAGTAACAAGTACATAACATCATCATTGGAATGATCAATGATGACGGACCTTTTTTTACCATCACCAAAATTAACCAAAAAGAGCATTGGTGAGGTTAAATAAAAGATCGTCACTAGAAGTGTCACCAAAGCGACAATTAGTGATGGGACTTTGAAGACCCTCACCAAAAGTGTCACCAAGGAGAGAATTAGTGATGGGCCTTTAACGACCGTCACCAAAAGTGTCACTGAAAATTTCTTTTGTGACAAACCTTAAAGGACCATCACTATATATGCTGAAAACAACGGTTTTTTAAAGATTGCCACCATATGCGACATTGCTGGTGGACCTTAAAGGTCTGTCACAGGCATGAATCGTCATCAAAAACTCATTCGAATGATCAATGGTGATGGGAATTTTTTGACCATCCCCAAAAGTAACCAAAAAGAGCATTGGTGAGGGTCAATAAATGATTGTCACTAGAAGTGTCACCAAAGAGAGAATTAGTGATGGGCCTTTAACGACCCTCACCAAAAGTGTCACCAAAGAGAGAATTAGTGACGGGTCTTTAACTACCCTTTGTTGGCTTGCTGGGGCCTAACCCAGGTTCGGAGTTAATTAGCCAAAAAAATCGTTATACTACTGGCCCTTTTGGAAATAGTCCGTAGAGCATAGACTGAGGTCTCACCAGAAGTAGTATGGGGGGTGCTCAAATCAAGTTTCCGCACCCTTGAGATGTCTAAGGGCTTGATTTGGTCCAACTGTGAATACCTGCATGCAGGTTACTCTACACACTTCCTAACCTATGAGGCCTTCACGCCCTGATATACTTGCCTTCACACAACCCTAACGAGGGGTTGTGGATTTTTTGCGTTGCTGGAGCAGTGATCTACAATATTTCCCCAAGTCACACCATAGATCATACTTATCTTCTTATAACAATTTGTTATCTTCGCATAAACAGATACCTTGCATTATATTCACTTACTCAACACATTTATATAAGTTCACGTAGTAAATAAAAAGTAAACCTACAATTCATACCCAATAATTCATAAGACCGGAAAAGATACACAAAAATGTGGTAAAACTTCTCTTTATTAATGATTCCAATGGTTACATACTCGATCTTCCCTGCGCACTCAACTGTAGGGGTCCGCGCACTGAGCTGCGGACTACTAGGCCTTTGCGCACTCAACTGCTGACTACTAGGCTTTTGCGCACTCAACTGCTGACTACTAGGCTTTTGCGCACTCAACTGCTGACTACTAGGCCTCTACATACTCAGCTGCATATCCTTCTCCTGCTCTACAACCCAAAGACACGACTTACACTTCGACTCAATGCTTCATCAATTCCTTAGATTCATCCATGCCTTTCTTAGATTATTTATAGACTTAAAGCCTTGGTCTATTTATACAATTCCATGGTCCATGGACCATGTTTAGATCTTTCAAACTGACATTACATTACAGAAACAAGGGTAGACAACCCTATGACTCTATTACAACTTTGCACTCTATGCCCACAGTTTGAGGAGTCTTTACAATGGACTTAGTCAAAACTTGGACTTTAAGCCCAAAAACATGCCTTTGGGGGATTCCACGCCCAACAGACCCGCAACAAAAACATCATGACTCGCCCTCGAGTCACTCTATTAGTGCAGAGATCTTCGCATGGAGACCCTCCAACTCTGCTTGGATGGTTGCAAGGTCGGCAGTGGATTTAGTGGATGCTTGCTAAATCTCTTGTACTTGTTGTTCTAAGACTGCAGTGTTAGAACTGCTCCCCTACATCTGTTCTTGCATCCCTTGCATTTGAATGAGCTTGCCTTTAATTGCTGATATGATGATGAAGGCCTCATCAATCCAAGGCTGAATGTGTGCCTTCAAAACTGATTCTATGTGTTGTGTTGCATCTACTTGCTCTTTAAATTCTTTGGCCTATTGCATTCGTGCGAGCCTCTGGGCGAGGCTCACCATTTGCGCCATCCCTTTGACGTTGTCATACTATAATTCTAGCTCACGCACCTCTATTTATAAGTGATGAATGTTTGGGCCCTCCTGCAGATTGGTGATGACCTCGAATGATTCTTCCAACATTCTGGTATAGTCCCTTACTGCATTGCTAATATCCTCCATCCCCGATGTAATAGTTTTGGTGTGCTCTTCCCTTACTTTTGGAGGAGTGGATGGTTGCACCTTCAACTACAGCTCTACTATCTGAAGGTTCAACTCCAGCTGAACCTTGGCCATTTCTTCTCATGCCTCATGCACCCGTACTGCTAATATTTGGATGCGCACCTCTTCTGGTGCTTCTGCTAGGATGGCCAACTCAGGGACCATCTAGAAGGATTCTTCAAGTACCTGCACCATCTTCTGGTTTTGAGACACGACCTCATCGTGCTACAAGCTCAACTGTTCCACATTGATCTTCTACTCACTCAGCACCTGGAATGCACAACTCTCCCTAGCTTGTTGTTCTACAGTAATCCCATCCTCCAGAACATAAAGTGTCTCTTGCGAGAGCACAACCATGTTGAGACCAATGCCTTTCAAGGTACTGATTGTAGGCATATCGGCCTTATTTGTTGTAACTAGTGCCCCTTCTCGTAGCACTATTGTGTTGGTTGTACTAGTGCACAACATGTCTTCTGCTACAGCTATCCCTATTGCAAGGCTCATCGAAAGAGTACCAGCCCAAAGAGTGCGCACCTGCAACTCCTAAATCTACACTCAAATGGCCCCGAAAATAATCTGATTCTACTCTACAAAGTTTTGGAGGGCCTTAGTGATGACATCAAGCACCATCTCCCCTATGTCGTGCAGATCCTGCTTAGTAATGGTGATTAGGTTGATAGATAGTTTAGATGATTTGACCTTGTTGTGTGATCCCATCCGCTCACCTAGGTGCTAGTGCTTTAGTTGTGTTCATGCTATTTGTGGGTCAACGCCACCCTCTTGTACTTATGTTTCCATCTCCTTCTCTTGCTCCTGCATATGCAAAGGAAACTTTTGACCCTCACGCACATTCACTATTTCCTTTTTTGTTGCTGTTGCGGCCTTTTTCTGCTTTGTTGTTGTTTGTGCAGCGTCCCATGCCTCCTGCACTTTTGCTACCACTGCTTCTTTCCTTCTCTTTTCTGCCAACTATGCCATGTGCAGTTTGGACTCCTTCTTCTTCTGCATGGCAGAATTTTCCACTTTGGTGATGTCTAGGGCGCACCATTCTAGTAGCCACATCTCGAGTACATCAAAAATCACATCATCGGTGGCTATGAAGGGTAGCTTGATCCACTTCTTGGTAGGGTCCTTGCACACCCTAAGGTATATGTGATGAAAGTGTGCTTTAAATTCTACAAAACTTTGCAGGATGTTGTAGACAGCGGGTGATAACTATGGCTTGTGGTTAATCACTATTCTGATGTTCATCTCCATGAACACGTAGAATATCTTATTGTCACGGATCTAATTCGCATCCTTAGTGTCCCATAGTGAAGTGTACGTCACGGCCTCTAGGTGATCCCTTGAAATCATGGGGGAATAGCTGTCCTCCAGTAATTCCCTCCCCACTAGCACTATGTACAACATAAGCCATGCATAGTGGAAATTTTTTCCTTTTTCCTGTGCCTCGTGACAATTCTCGAGGAACTCTTTGCACAAGAATTCAGAATAGTTAAACTAGACCCCTTCTACACATTGTTCAACAAGTACCACCACTAGCACGGGTACCTCATCCATGTGACACTTCCACATGAGCTTACCTACCAGTATCTAGGTTTCAACTTTGACTGCCTTGTTGTTGATGCTAGATATGGGGTAGCCCATTTCCTTATTCTCCATCTTCTATTTCTTTTTCATGGCCTCCACAATGGCCAAATCACTTCTCTTTCCCTTTGAAATGTTTATGGGGTCCTCTGCCTAACACAAGAGTTGGGTAATGAGATGGATTAAGTGGTTCATGATGGGGATGGGCTCCTCCAGCCACAAACACCCACTATACACCAGGCATAGGAGTTGCGTGATGACAAACATAGTCACTAGGGCGTGGTGCTAATATGACACATAAAGCAGGTTTAGCAACCCTGCCTTTTCAACTCCGTGTAATCACTTTCACAGCTCCAATTCTATAATCCCCACTACGGTGTTTTTATTTGGCTTCATGAACTGTTCGGTCTTTAGGTGAGGGAATTTCTCATGGTCAGCAAGACCCCAATATTCAAAATTCAAGTTCAGCACCCATCCCAGGCGTGTCCCCCTAAAGATGATGTCGTACAGGAGGAGCAGAGTTTGGAGAGAGTCAAGGTCATTGGGCACTTTTTCCTTCCCCTTCCATGAGGGGACATACGCGGGAAGCTTTGATGGAGGGTGCACAACCTCATTTGCTTCCTCCTGTCCTCATCTTCTTCAATTATGAGGTCCTCCAAGTGTTCTTCCTCCTCATCAGTTTCTAGGTTGACTACTTTCCCTTTTTCCTGCATCGTTAATTTGGTGTGCAACACGCTTCACGGGGACACGCGCACGAGAATCATTGGCTATTTATCTTACCTCAGTCTCAGCGTGTGTGGCGATTTAGGGATTTCAAAAACAGTCCTAGCACCTTAAGGAACATCTTCTATGGTCAAGACTTGTGCAGCTTCTTCAAGCATCATCTTTGTGATTTTCCTGGCTTCTTTAGATGCTACCATCTCGTTCATCTAGAGATCTCTCAATTTCTCACTCAAGGGCTCGAACAACGCTCTGTACAGGAAAAACAAGTCTCGGTTCGGGATACTCAGGGCGCACAACAACCCAATTCGCAAATGGCCAAGTGTTGTTTGCGGGGCATCTCTTTTTAATTTATAGCACCTTTTGAATTTGAATTTGACTATTCCCCACAATTTTTGTTCGTTAATGCTCCTAGCAGTATATTTTGGAAAATATTTCCCACAAAGCATGTCTTAAATGCCTGTTTCCCACTCCATTTGGTCTCAAGTCAAGCATCACATCATGAATAGTGACTACAATAGTCACTTTCCAGCGAACCCGCGTGGCAGTGCAGCCCCCCTTACGCAGTCATGGATCTTGTGACACCTTTCTCCTACGTGAAATTCCAATATCGCACAGCTCTTGGTCATAGTAATTTATAGTCCTACACCTCCTTTCAACTGTCGAGAGCACTAAGACTATACTTCCCATAACTAGTCAGTTTGTTGCGCCACCTGTATAGGGTTTCAACTGGTCACCAATCACTTTTCCATGAAAACATCCATCTTTCATTGTCACTGCTTTCATCGTGCACTTTATCATCTACAACATGCGACCATGGGTGATCCCTTTAGTAATATTTTGTCCAATCCAAGGCATTATGCTGATCAACTCTCGGCGGTAGTCCCCAAATTTGTCAACATAATCGTGCGCACCCTGTTTTATCACCCTAGTTTTCTTATCGATAAAATCCTTCATTACTTCATCCTCAAGCTTCTTGACTTTCACTTCCACTAGAGCACTTTTCTCCCTTAGTCACACCTCTTCTTTCATAAGTTCTTGGAGCCTAATATCACCTTGTCGAATTTCTTCCTTAGGTCCCAAGTGTTCTACTACGTTCAGTTGCATGATCCCTTCTTCCAAGGCTCCATGAGCCATCATATCTACCAGCATTGCTATGCACAAAGTAGTCATTTTAAACTCTATTGGGACTACAACATTTGCTCCATACTCAGCCTTGGAGGCACCTACCCCATCAATTTCTTGCATGTTGTTATATAAGCCCACAGAATTGCTAGTACGCGTAGGTCCCAATGATTCTGCTACGCATTATATACCTTGTTCAGTGTTTTGCACAATTTGTTAAAGGCTTCTATGTGGGTAGAATTCTACGATTTCATTCCTTCCACACTTTTTCGTCCCAACTGGAGGGACCATTCACACAAATTCCCCGCCAACAACTGCTTATTGACCTTGTTCCCGAACACAAAGTCCATGTGCATCTGCACAAGTTTTTTAACATATGCCTGTACCCATCTAGACAGATGTGCACGTGAATCTACCTGTCCCAAAATCTTGCATGATAATTGCATTTGAGGCTTCCCAAACCACATGCGCATCATTCTCCTACATTTGTGCCAATCCTCAAAGCTTCCTTGATGCGTTCCCCACCACCTCACGGGTATCGCGTGTAGTACCCATTTCAAATCCTCGAAATTTTGTTGTTCTGACACTTCTCTTTCGAATCGATTTGGAAAATCATATAACTCACTTAACGCATCATACATAGGTATATCTATTATCTCTATTGATACCTAGCACAACGACCTTGTCATCGTGTTGCAGTTCAATGTGGTTACCTCATGTAACTGGTTCTTCCATCGCTCTATCTCTTCATCTGAATCTGACATACAAGAGCTTTTGTGCTCCCATGAGATTCACCCATCCACGGTGGGATTTACCAAGTCTTTATCTCACATGGTTATCTTCTAGATGCAGTCTAAATCGTCGTCGCTTTCATAGTCACCCACTGCCTCCGTGTAGCATGATCCTTCTGTAGGGTCCAAAGGTACAACTATGCACAGAGATTTTTTCTCAAAAATAATCTTGCACTTCTTTAGGTTTATCACCTCTGTCATGTCAATGGCCCAATGTATTCATAATATTGCAGGGTAGCGATTCCTATCATCAACAATCTCTATCACTTCAAAATATGCTAGTGTGCTTGCTCCTTTAATATCCACAGTGACTCCCTGCAATCTTCCCACAGGTAGGTTCTTTTCTTGGTTCATCATTCATAGTTAGATAGGAGACCATTACAACATAGGCCTTCCCATTTGTTCCCATGTCTACTTCAGCAGAACATTCGCATCTGATCCTAGGTCCAAAATCACTTAGTCCATTTCATATACCCCAATCTGCACGGTCAACCTCATTTCTCATCCCGTCCTTGTCACATGCTTTCCAATCTTCGGGACTACATACAGTTCCCCTGGCGTGGTCCCAACACACCTATTTATGAGTTCCTACAATTCTTCTATAGCCTTACTATTGTGCAATAGCTTCATGCATGTTTCCAGGAATTTCGTGAGCATCAATGAGTCCATTTCTGACTCCGCTTTGTCTTTGCTTCCTGAAGTGGAGGCATCGGTGAAGCTCTTCCTAGATTCCATGAAGGTTTGCTTAGTGTGCTCCAAATCAAACTCTTATTCTTTCATCGAAGCCTTGTGAACTGAAGTACTATGTTTAGGTCGCTTCCCTTTATCATCCCTGGTAGCAATTCCACTTCGGAGCACAATGTTCATGTTAGGGTCTTCCTCGTGTGGCTCAAACCTCATCATTTGTAGGTTCTGAGTTGGCAGAGGTTGGAGTGCTCCTTTGTCGCGCAACCTCGCTATTGGTGTGGGACAATCCTCCATCTCATGATCACGAAATGTATAATATAGACATGACGGATGCGTTGGATTTTTCAATCACGGGCATAGTGTCCTGGACCTCTACAATTTTAACATATCAATTGTCTGTGACCTCTTCCCAATCCTCATCCACCACCCCAGCCTCGTCCACACCCTTGGTTCACACCATCCTTGCATTTTGATCAAGTGATCATGCTTTGGTCTAAACTCTATAAGTGGGAGTTCTATCCATCATCAGCTTGTAACTTCTATAGGTATGCTCATCATTTCCCACTGATCTACAGAAATTACAGAATAATTTTTGTGAATTCTACGTGTACTTTTGCAACAAATGGCAGTTGTCTGTAATATGCTTTCCTCCTATTTGATAAATCATGCATGAAAATGCAGGTGCTGTGCAAGATCCTACTTGGGCCTTCAGTCTTAATGGCATCGGTCCTCCTCCCGTGAGCTAATTCATTAACACAAGGAAGTGGTCCTTGTGATGACCCTGACCCTTACATTTAACACACCATACCTCGTTGCACACTTCGGGGTGACTTGTCCTGTCTTGTTTCAGACTCTGCATCTCAACGCATAAGCTTTACAACTGCTTGTGGATCTGCTAAACTCCCAGGTTAGGATCCTGTATCGAGGATTTCATGCAGCCTCATCATGATCTCCAAGGAGTCGACCTAAGTTGTTAGCCTCTATTATGATAACATGTTCCTTAAATGCGGCGTTAGCGATGCTACAAACCATTCGCGGTGTTGTCCATCCATCAAATTCATATTAGCTTTGTGAATTGTGCACTTCAATCTATGATCCAACTCCCAAGGAGTCTCTCCTAGTAGCATCATGATATCCTTGAACCCAATGATTGACTGTACCTCTAAATTTGGTCTGCTAAATTCTTTGTTCAACGCAATTTTGATGTCTGTGATCCCTGCATTCGGATTGTCATTAGAATTCTTAATTTGGAGTGCTGACCAATGTCACTGTCTTTATATTGTCATTCATAACTCCCTATGCTTCCCATATAGCTTTTATCACGAACCAAAACTTGTCCAGATCTTCATTTCCTACACCCTTGAACATCGACAACTTTATCGCCCATGCCATATTAACTCGCAGTGGTAGCGGCAGTGGTATGGGAAAAGATACGGGTGAAGATGGTTAAACTGGTGGTGGTGTGGGCGGGGTTGGTATGTGCGGGATCCTCTACCTTATCAAATTGATCTCACTTCTTGGTGAAACCTTCATGAGCTCTTCCTCGTCCCCTCACATAGTTGAAATCAAGGGGCTAGTTTCTAGTTCTGCACTACCTCCGTTTTTGTAAATTATCCCACTTCACATAGCCCCAAACATCAATATATTCACATAATCTGCCTTGCTATAGTTGACTGAAGTATCTACCACAAACTTAGTAATGAAAGCTCCTATAATTTCATCGAGCCAGTGGTCAAAAACTTGCGTGATCATATCCTTCGATGCTTCTAATCTACACACCAATTCTAGAGTCCACACAATAGGATTATCAAGTTTCCACCTTCCTTAGCTATTTTCTAGCTTCATGATCCACTTGTACAGCTCATAGGGAAGGATGCAAAGAAAATTTCGTGGATTTTTTTGTACAGGTAACAGTCTAACCACTTTTCCGTTGATATTCATAGATTCATGTTCTCTTCCACCACGAATTCGTGAATCCTCCTATCCAACCAATCTTCAACTTTTTTCTTAGTTGGATTTCAGTGATACGACATCAAACATCTCTATGCAGATCCTGGTCCCGACAATGAAACCATTTGTTGGCTTGTTGGGGCCTGACCCAGGTTCAGAGCTAATTAGCCAAAAGAATCCATGTACTACTGGCCCTTTCGGCAATAGCCCGTAGAGCGTGGATTGAGGTCTCACCTGAAGTAGTATGGGGGGTGCTAGAATAAGGTTTCTACACCATTGCGATGTTTGAGGGGTTGATTTGGTCCAACTGCGAATACCTACGTGTAGGTTACTCTGCACATTTCTCTAACCTATAGGGCCTTCGCTCCCAGATATACTTACCTTCGCGTAGTCCTAACCAGGGGTTGTGGGGCTTTTGTGGTGCTAGAGCAGTGATCTACACTATTTTTGCAAGTCACACCGTAGATCTTACTTATATTCTTCTAACAGTTATTTATCTTCACATAAACAAATACCTTGTATTATATTCACTTAGCACATTTATATAAGTTTGCGTAGTAAATAAATAGTAAACTTGCAATTCATACCCAATGATGCATAAGACAAGAAAGGATACATAGAAATATGGTAAAACTTCTCTTTATTAATGCTTCCAATAGCTACAGACTCGAACTGCCCTGTGCACTCAGCTACAGGGTTCCACGCACTCTGCTACGGACTACTAGGCCTCTGCGCACTTAGTTGGAGATCCTTATCCTACTCTACAACACAAAGAGACAACTTACACTTCGAATCAGTGCTTCATGAATTCCTTAGATTCATCCATGATTTTCTTAGATTATTTCTACACTTAGAGCCTTGATCTATTTATACAATCCCATGGTCTGCGGACCATGGGTAGATCTTTCAAACTAACATTACTTTACGAAAACAAGGGTGAACAACCCTATGACTCTATTACAACTTCGCTCTCTGTGCCCACAATTCGCGGAATCTTTAGAATGGACTTAGTCAAAACTTGGGCTTGAAGCCACAAAACATGCCTTGGGGGGATTCCATGCCCAACACCCTCACCAAAAGTGTCATTGAAAATGGATTTGGTGACAAACCTTAAAGGGCCATCAATATATACACTTACAACAATGTTTTTTTAAATACCATCACCATATATGACATTGGTGATAGACCTTAAAGGTCTTTCATAGGCATGACCCTCACCAATGACATTTTTTCTTGTAGTGAGCGATTGATACCAAATTATTCTTCAATCCCAACACATACATCACATCATGAAGCAAAACAAATTCCTCAGAGTCGAAATGAAATTTGACAAGACGAAAGCCCTTTATGGGATGAGTGGAATTATCACCAAGAATAATCCTTAATTCGCTCTCCTTCTCTATCAAATTAGAGAGAAGCTCCTTATATACAGAGAAGTTATGAGAGGTCCCACTATCAACTATCCAAATATCTTAAGTATCTAGAGAATATGAGCTAGACAATCTCGAAATAAGAATATATTGAAATTGGTTAGTAGCATTACTTTCATACTTGGAGTTCCTTGGTATATTTGGTGTACAATAGCTACCTTCATGATCATTAAGAGAGTATATTATTTGTATTGCATTTCTCCTTCCATCTCTTCTATCATCTCCTTTTTCACAGTACTTGTTGTTGTTGAAGCAATGAGTATTGTTGTAGGACATTGAATAGTTTTTGCTTGGACCATCTCTCTTTTTGGGACAATCTTGAGCATAGTGACCCTTTCGATGACGAGTGTAGCATTTAACATGTCTATATCACCTTCTTGAATCCTTCAAATCTTCATTGGATTGAGGAGGTATTCTTAATTTATATGGATTTCCCTTTCCTTTATTCACGTTTTTCTTCTTCCCTTCAATGACAAAGGAAGTAGGATCGCCTTCATTTGGCCCTTAAATTATTCCTCTAGATATCATCAATATATCCTCTTGATTGCATAGATCAAGTAGCTCATCAAAAGAAATGATCATTTCCCTATTCTTGATAGAAGTAATGAAGATGCCCCATGAATAAGGAAGGCCACTAAGGGAAATCATCATTAATTCCGCATCGGGTTTAATTTCTTGAGAAGTCAAAAGTTGGTCCTTGATATTAGTGATTCCTATGAAGAATTATTACATAATTTCTCGCTTATGCAACTTAGACTTGTTGAGTTGATTTTTCAATATGTGGCTGAAATTGTTTACTTCATACATGGAAACAATATTATCGTACATTTATTTGGAAGTCTTCAAGGATGAAATATAAACAAGTAGATGATCTCTTAGAGAATCAATAATAATCTTCTTAGCGTTAATATCACCTTTCATATACTTGGATTTGGTAGCTTGAGGATCATTTTTTGGTGGTAGTGAGATCTTTCCTTCCATGTACTTGTTGTGCTATAAAACAACTCCCCATTTCAAAAAATCTTACTTTAGAAAATTATAATTTGAAATGAGTCCCTTTAGATTAAATTGGTATTAATCCATCGTTCTTCTAAAAGTTTCGGAAATAGTCAAAACATTTAAAAAAAACCTTTTGAAATAATCAGTCTTTAAAATAACTCGAACAATCCTTTATTATTGCGATAAAGCAATTGCAAGATCGCATATCGCAATAACAAATGATGCATAAACCATGACCCATCGATTTTCCCTGATGCGATAAAAGCAAAATAGCCGATAGATATCGAGAAAACAAATAATAAAAGGCCCCTCTCCTTTGCCCTGATGCGATATCACAATCGGCGATCGGGGAATGTAACGTGAACATAATAAACTCTCCTCATTCAAACTCCCGATGCGAGTCGAGCGATATCGCTATCGGCGATCGGCGATTCCATAAGACTCAAAGGAAATTACCGAAGCCATCCTCTGATTTCCGATTGCGATGAACCCAAAGCACGATTTTCGAAAAGGATCAATACGATTTCGCTATCTTATATATTAATTATCATTGAAAGCCTTTTCTCTTCCTGATAGAGATTTTCTCGCGTCCAACCGCCAAAAAATCAAATCCATGCTTAAAACCATTATTCGGAAAATAAAGGATATAAAAACAAAATTAAGTGATTGAAAGGTTTTAACGGCCTATTAATACACAGTCACTCCTAAATCCTTTCTGAGATTGCATCCACGGGAACCTTATGATAAATCATCCATTTCCAATTGATTCACACAATTTCGTCATATTTCGTTTTAGCTATCTATTCTCTGCATTACGTCTATCTTTCTTTTGCACAGAGCTTTTCCCGTAGTAACGATGGGAAAGAAATCTAAGAAGTCTGGAATGCCTTCGGCTCCTATGATAACAGGACAACATGCCACCGATCCGGGACCAAGCAAGAAAGGATTAATCTCAGATACCACATGTCTCGGCCATGGCAACACTACTTGGCAAAATATTTACAACCTGGTTGAAGTCGTTGAACCTAAGCAAACATCAGTACAAGCCTCAGTAGGTTCAAGCCGGAAATCCGATGCTACTTTGAAGGATTTGGCTGATTCCTACCTTCATAGGATAGCAGCTAGAGAACAAATTCTTCCATATACGGATGTGGTGAGATGGGCAATCGAAGCAATTCCAATTACGGACAGAAAATTCTGCACTGTTGATGGAGGAATATTTGGTTCATTTCAGCCCACCGATTTTAGACAAATGTACCACTTGCCCTAGCGAGAGAAGAAATATATTAAAGCATTTCTTGAGAAGTTTCGAGATGAGAATGAGACCGAGTCAACACCTATAAGAGAATGGAGAAAGAGCCTGACAAAACACAAACATGAGTCTTCGGGTAAGTACTCCATCGACTCCTTATGTTCTCCTTATTGTTATGCTGGAGCCATGATGTGTCGACTATGGGGATTGCATGATTCTTCCAAGTTTTCTATAGAAATGGTTCCTTTGATAGAAGCAGCATGTAATAGTGAAATTATGGATTGGGGAAATATATTATCGGATAAGTTGGCCAAGGCTATTCTTGAATTCAGAAACAAATCCCGTGTCACCGATAGGTTCATCCCTCCGTTCTATTTTAGTGCCTACATTTTGGATACCCTCTGTTTGAATTCCGAGTTTCCTATCTTAGGGTGGAGATGAACTCCACAGGACCCTATGCCTATTCATATTTACCACCAGAAGCTATGGAAAACTAATTATAAGCACCATTTATACCAAGTCTGCAATGGATTTATGCTACCTCTTTACTATGCAATTTTTTGATAAACCTGCCCCTAAGATCTCCTCTCAGGCTGAAATTAAATTGACAGCCCTAGGAACCTGGTTTGGAGAAGAAAAATTCACCTATGTCAGAGTTTTCGGCAGTCAGGCCAGACCTCATGTCCTCCCATTATACATACCAGACAAGCTATTAGCTCGTGAAATAGCATATCATCTTACAACTGCTTCAGCCATGAAAACTCTCAAAAATTCAAAGAAGCAAGTGTGGCCTCCTTTTCCTCTCAGGTGTGGAGTCTATAGTCTACATGATTATAAACATGCAGAGAAAGAGACAGAAAAAATTAACGTCTTAAGTCTCGCCACTTTGCCCAATAGACGCTTCGACCCGAAGAAAATCATTTATAACGCCCTAGATCAAGCCAAGCTTACCAAAGTCGAGCACAAGGAAGATGAGTTTGATGACGTGTTCTCCTATGCTAAGTCAATCTTCCAGGTACAACGACTAGATAGGATGAGATATCACGACGACGGGTTGGTAGAATTTAACAAACTTAGAGAACAAAGGTTGCAAACTCTCCCTCTATATTTGTTAGCTACTACCCCGACGGTTTAGTCAAGCGATCCTGAGCAGCAGCTTACTAATGAACCTCCTACTACATCCGCAATCTATGAAGAAGTCGAGAGAAGAGTGCAGGAGGAACTGCGAAAAATAGAACATGAAGAGGCACAAAAAAAAGAATAGGAAGAGGCAGAAAAGAAGCAAGATGAGAGAATAAGGGAAGAAGAATAGAAAAGGCAGCAGGAGCAGAGTAGCAAAGAAATAAATGTGGATACTCAAGTGGATCCAAAATTGCTTGAAGGATGGCAATAATTCAATACCATTAAAGGCAATCTCGAAACTTCAACGCACGCCGAAACGTCCAAAGCTACCAATATATAAGATACAACATCACAAGAGGTTCCAAACAAAGGAACTAGTGGTCCACCCTCAAGTATAGTAGTAGAAATAATTCCAAAAAACCCCTCCGATCAAATTGTTTTGCAAGAAGAGGAAATTCCTCCACTAGATGTTTTCTATAGCCAAAAACACAGGGCTATGATAAAATGACAGAGGAAGAGAAGAAGGATTGATCAACCTTCTCTGTTCCCTGAACAAACAATAACTGCAAACGTGGTATGGAGAGAGGAATTTGACCCCTCCGATCACCTAACCAAGTTATCTCAGTATGCCGGTGCCTATTCGGTAGCCACCATGGATAAGGCATCAGAGGTAAGAAATTTATTGAAGGAAAAGTATCAAACGATCGCTTCATTACAAGCACAGCTATCGGCAGAGCAGCAGAAGTTAGAACAACTACAACAGCAACTGTCAGCACAACAACAATTAAACAACAAGCTAAATAAACAGTTGCATGAAGAGAAGCAGAGGATTGATTCGGGAGCAATTCAGAGACAAAAATAACTATCCGAGGCATTATCAAAATTGAAGGCGATGAATGAACAGATGCCAAAGACAAAAGATGAGCAAATTTCTCAATTATCAGCTCAGGTAGAAAGGTTCAAGAGTCTTCCCTAGCCGGCTGAGTTCAGAGCAGAGGCAATGCAAATCAACAAGGCGTTAATAATGCAAATAAGATTGTTATGTCATGAAATCGTCCAAGTTGAACATTTATGCGACATAACATCATCTATAATAGATAAGTCAGTGGATGCCAGGCAGGATTTGGAGCAAGCCGAAGACACTTTGACAGATTTTCTTACATGGCAGGACTCTAATGAGGGAAAGGTAGCAAACTTGCCCAAAATCTTAGAATCCCATAAGGAAATCCTATTCCAAGAATGGCAGTCCCAATTAATGAAAGCAGAGAGAGCTGTATCCCGATACAAATTATCTACCAGTAATTTAATTGATTTGATCAATAACATTCTCTATTTATCTAACATGATTTCTCAATGTACACCAAGTAAACTATTATCAGCCAAGACATTGGAGCAGTCATGTAACCAAAAGCTTGAAAAGAACGGGAAATTAATCTCAAGGATTAAAAGTTTAACTTGGGACACCTATTGGTTGTTCCTAATTAAACCATACAGTTAGAGAGTCGCCCTCAAATGCCTGACAGATGCAATCGGGTGTATCATACCCGATATACATGATGCCACCTATACTGCTCAAACCAATTCTCGACTCAGCTACCCTCAAGAAGTGGAGCCAATGCTGGCAATATGCCAACTCAGGACAAAGGGAAAATAGCCAGAAGAATGAATCGTCGTTGCCGATGTCTAGATCACTGTGAGAGGGGATATTTTAAGATCGGATTATACCAATTTAGTAGCATTTTAATTTTGTAGTTTGTTAGCTTAGTTTAGTATTTATAGACCCTTTCACGCATTTAGAAAGGGTCGTAATTTTTTGTATGTGACTTAAGCTTGAAGTTGGACTATTGTACTTCAAGCATATTCTTTTATGAAGACTGGACCAATTTTTCCAAATTTTGACAATGAAGCTTTGATTTGAATGTGCACTATTGCCTTTATTTTAAAGTATTTCTGAATCAAAAGAAGGAATTCAAAATGCAATTGGCGTAGGTAATAATTCGCAGCTCATATGGTACTATTATCTATGTCTGAATTTATTCCTTTTATGTGAATTGTTGTTTGGTCATTTATGCTATTATTGAATATGTGAATGTATTTTAACAGTAAACTTTATGCTTTCCATTATTGGATGTTTACGGTTTTCTATTCTTTCAATCATGCATGTATCGGTAATATAAGAGAGAAGTGTAATATTGTTTTATCAATGACTTCGTTCAACTATTTGAACGAAGTAATTATCATTTAAATGAATGTCTTTGTTTATTGGTTAGTGTCATCTATATGCATATCAACAAACATAGATCATTAAACATTACACTTAAAGAATAGAAGCTTCCCAGGATAAAATAGTCATTTACGTTTTCGTTCATAGAATAATTCCTTTGTTTATTATCACTTATTTGAAAACCAATCATTCATTCACCCCCCTTTTATTCACTATTGGGAAAATGTTCCCATTATATCTAGTCGGAGCCACCATCCAAAATGGAAAAGGAGCTGTATTAAGGTCCGGACCGGGTGGTTATCCCCCGATGTTGATGTAATGATTTTCAAGGCATCAACATTTCTGGTGCTAGAAGGAGGGCCATCCACTATGAATGGCAACTAAGTCAAAACCTGCAGACCATTCACAGAGTCAATCACCCTCCACCTCTCCTCGGACCTCTCGTTTGCACTCTGAAATACCAATATCCAGATGAGAAGAGGAAGGATCAAATACTACTGCTCAACCTCATTATACTTCAGAATGTTTAAGTCCGGAGTCCCCTGAACTTCAGTCTATCATCCATAAACTTCAAGGCTTCTCGATTTCACCTCCTAGATCTGAAGTATCACAAGGCAGTCAGACTTCACAATTCCACTTACCTCAACATCTTACCAGACTTCAAAGTGAAAAACTCAGTATTGAACCACCTGAGTTGCCTTTACCCCAAAGGAAAATGATTAAGAAGAACACTGAAGGTTCTGGTAGTTAAACCTTTTCTCCATCATCTTCCATCTGATCATCTCTTGTGCGAAGTCAAAAAACCACTTCACCATTACATATTATTGTTCACCAAGGGACTTCACCTTCAACATCACAATCTTTTCAGTCTTCATTTCCACCTCCTCCCCAAGCACCTGGGACACCACAAGCAATCGTTGGTACTCCCAAAATGGCTCGAACACCATGGAGAAGTCCTGGTGCAGTCACTATGCCTGCACCTTTACATTCGTTACCCGATTATCCTGAGAAATGGTTACCAAAGTTCAATCCAGATGTTGGAACATTAGCTGAGGAACACATAAATAATTTCATGTTGTCAGTTAATTTGAAGGGAGTAACAGAAGAAGATGTTGTGGTTAGATTGTTCCCCTACACATTACAAGGATCAGCAGGGTCTTGGTATTTTTCCTTGCCCTTTGGATCCATCACCAGTTGGAATATTTTTAAGAAAAGTTTCTTACCAAATACGGCGATGATAGGTCCTTGTCTACACTCATCAATGACCTTTCCAATCTAAGGATCGAGTCAAGAGAACCAATTAAGGAGTTAAACTCCTGATTTAACAAACTCTTGAACAAAATCCTTACCGATGATAAGCCAAGTGAAAAAATTAGAAGCGAGTGGTACATTATAGCCTTACCCTCAAATATAGCCATTTTTGTAGATAGCGCTAAAAAACCTACATTAGCTGAAAACATGAAAGAAGCCCTCACTGTCGAAAAACGTGTAATCTCTTTGGAAACGAAAGCTGCTCTCGAGGAAACAAAATCCAAAAAAGTGTCTTTCAAGGATGATTCAAGGAAGAAAGTCACCAAAGATCCATACGATATGGAGGGCCTTCAAAATGTCCTCAAAACCATGTCAAATGAAATGGTTGAAATTAAGAAGCAAGTAGCAGAGTCCTCAACAAAGAAACCTTACAGGAATTTCAAGAAACCTGAATCCAAGCCTCCAAATGTTATATCCTATGTAGATTCAGATCCTGAGGAAGAAGAAGAAGAAGAAGAAACAATTACACCGACCGATGAATTAGAAGAAGAGGAAGTCGTTGAATGCCATGGAATGTGGGACTTCATACTGCCTAACTCTGATACCAAAGTTGAACAAGAAACCTTTCCCTTGACTACCAGGAGCAAAAGTACTCCTGAAACTGTGCAGGCCAATTCAAAGAAAAGGAGTGCAGGTACCAATACTACAAAAGAAAATGTACCGACAAGGAAGCTAGCTACAACAATACCTCAAAATCAACCGTCATCCTCCAATATACCTACATCATCTAAGACGTTGGTAGTATCAGATTCAATGGACTATAATATTGTTGATGATATGAAAAAGACTAAGGAAAACATCACCATGTTTGAACTTAGTAATTTAAAACATCAACAAAAATTGCTTCTCAAAGAACTTAATGCAGTTCCTTCTTCGTCTCTTCCCAGTACTAAAGCTGCAAGCGATTCAGGACAACCACCTTCTACTAGACTTGAGGCAACTAATACAATTCTAATTGGAGATAGATCAAATTCCCACACCCCTCCTTTCCTCTTAACATATGAAATCTACAATCGAAATCTACATAACTGCTTAATTGACTCTGGGGCATCATCCAATATAATGCCAGCTTCAGTTTGTTGTAAATTGAACATAGAACCTCAGAAGTCTTCCATTAACATTGTGCAGTTAGATAGAACTAAAGTCCAGGTTTTAGTCAAAATAAACTCTGTTACAATCAGGTTATCGGCTGATTCACAAGTGGTTCAGAGAATTGATATCTTAATCGCTGATATACCTGAGTTTTATGGTTTAATCTTGAGTAGGGATTGGTCTGAAAAACTCCACGATATATTTCTACCGATTGGTCTCATATGTGGCTGCCGTACAAGGGAAAGACAAACCAAATAAAAATCAATCGGGAGAAACACATGCCACATACTGTTACAGAGTTTGAACAAGAGAATCAACCAGTTGCATTTAACAACAACATTTTGGGAAACTATTCTTCTGAATCATTCTTTGGCAATTATATTGCCCAGCCATCTCCTTTCTCGGTAAACAATTTCACATCACAAATCGAAAAATTTTCACAAACTGATAAGTCTAGATGTGCTAATGTTACTGAGAATTTTGTAAATAAAAATGCTGATAATTCTTTATTCTGGTCTTTATATTTTGACGGTTCAAAATCTAGTGAAGGATCAGGAGCAGGGTGTATTTTAGTAAGCCCCAAGGGAGAAAAAGCAATGCTTTCTTGTAGATTAGAATTTGAATGCACGAATAATACAGTTGAGTATGAAGCCCTGATCCAAGGATTATACAAAGCTATCAGCTTGAAAGTTCGATATTTAAAAGTGTTCGGCGATTCACAGATTGTGATAAAACAAGTTCGGAACACAATCCATTGTCTCTCTAATCACCTCAAGCACTACCAATCTTTAGTTCAGGAACTTTTATCTCATTTCTTAGCATTCAATATTTCACCTATCCCCAGATCCCAGAATGCAGCAGCTGATCTGTTGGCTAATGTTGCTTCTAAACTCCTGCCTTCTAAATATTTTAGTCTAGATAGATTTTCGGTAGAGTTGATCTTTAGGCCATCAATCCCTGACAATATCACCAATTGGAGAGTATTTAACCATGATAAAGACATTCTACATTTCTTAACTTCCGACAAATCCTACAATGATCAGATCATTGATTTAAATGATCATGATCTTCAGATGAAAGAAAAGCATGAGGAAAACTCTATACCAAAACCTGTGGTTAAACTTGAAGATCTCTATGACATTAAAGATAGGTTCAAACATGTAACCAATTCAAAAATCCAAATTTCTACCTTAAGGTTTGAATTGATAAATCTTGGTACCAAGCATAACCCTCAAAATATTAATTTAGGATTAGGACTTTCTGAACAGGAAAGGACAACATTTATCAAATTATTAACGAAAAATAAACATGTCTTCGCTTGGAATTATGATGACTTAAAAACATATGATACATCTATTATACAACATACCATTCCAATGCTACCTGAACAAAAACCAATTCAACAAAAATTGAGGAAAATACATCCAAACTTAGAGAGTCAGATAAAAACAGAACTCAATAAACTCTTAAAAGAAAAGATTATTTTTCCCGTTCGGCACTCAAACTGGGTCTCCAACATGGTACCTATCAGGAAGAAAAATGGTGACATTAGGATTTGTATTGATTTGAGAAATATGAATAAGGCCAGTCGAAAGGATAATTTCCCATTACCTACTATGGAGCAAATACTCCATTCAATGTCAGGTTCTAAACTAATGTCTGTTCTAGATGGTTTTTCAGGATACAACCAAGTTCTGGTTCATCCTGATGACAGACTTAAAACTACTTCAGAACAAAATGGGGAACCTACGCCTATCATAAAATGCCTTTTGGAATTATTAACGCAGGAGCTACATTCCAAAGAGCAATGGATATAGCCTTCAAAGGATTGATCAACAAGACAGTAGTCATCTACTTAGATGATGTTACTGTATTTTCTAAAAAGAGATCTAACCATTTACATGATTTGAATCAAATCTTTGAACGCTGTAGAAGGTATGGTATTTCACTTAATCCTAAAAAATCCTTCTTTGTTGTAGATCAAGGTAAGCTCTTATGCTTTATTGTTTCCAAATATGGTATTTATATTGATCTCGACAGGATTAAAGAAATTTCTGAAATCTCATTTCCCCATAACAAAAAATCAATGCAATCATTTTTAGGTCAGATCAACTTTGTCAAAAGATTTGTTCTTGATTTTTCTCATATCATTTTACAATTACAAATCATGATTAAGAAAAATTTAGTGTTTAGATGGGGAGCTGTGGAAAAAGAAGCATTTGATTTAATCAAGCAATCAATAATCAATGCCCCCGCTTTAAACACTCCTAATTTTTCTAATCATTTCACATTGTACACTATCGCATCTGATTTATCTTATGCAGCAGTACTCACTCAAATCAGTGTCACAAATTGGAAGCACCGATTTCATTCTTTAGTTCAAATTTTCAGGGTGCAGAACTAAATTACTCCGATGTTGGAAAACAAGCCTTTGCAGTATATAAAGCCATCAAACACTACAGGCCCTTCCTTCTAAAAGCCCATACAAAAGTAATAGTTCCTTTTTCTTTAGTAAGGCAATTACTGATCCAAAGAGAAGTAGGTGAAAAAAAGGCAAATTGGGTTACAACACTCCAAGAATATGACTTGGAAATCAAGCCGACAAAGATTGTTAGAGGTCCAGGTTTTTGCAGGTTATTAGCAGGAGCATCCAACATTCTCGAATCAGGTGATACAGATCATATTGAAGAAATCAACTAGATAAGTATTACCGATTCTAAATCTAAATATGCATATTTAATCTTTTATTTAAAAAATGGACATGCACCTCCTAATCTCTCTTATAAAAACAAACAGGCTATTAGATTAAAGTCAAAAAAATCCGTTATCATGATGTTCTTTTTAGACAAAACTATGATTCAGTTTTATTAAGATGCTTAGAGAAACCTGAAGCACAAAAGGTTTTGCAGGAGCTACACGATGGACCAGCTGGAAGACACTTTGGAGCTGACACAACAGCTCATAAAATCATCCATGTTGGATATTATTGTCCGACCTTATTCAGAGATACCCATGAGTATGTAAGGAAATGTCGAAATTGTCAAGTATCCAATGGAAAACAAAGGAAACCAGCTTTTCCTTTGCAACCAGTTAATATCGATCAACCTTTTGAACAATGGGCACTAGACATCATTGGAGAGATAACTCCACAATCGTCCAAACAACACAAGTATATCCTTACCGCTACCGATTACTTTACCAAGTGGGTTGAAGAAATTCCATTAAAGACAACAAACTCTGAAGGAATTATAGAATTCATTGACCAATTCATCATTACCAGGTTTGGTGTCCCTAATGCTCTTGTTTCTGATAATGCATCTTATTTTTATGGAAATGCCATGTTTGATTTTTCTATCAAGAGAGGATTGAAATTTAAATATTCTGCAAATTACTATCCCTAGGGTAATGGTCTGGCAGAATCTACCAATACAAATCTATTCAAAATCATTAAGCCAACCATCGAACAAAATCATAAAAACTGGCACAAATCTTTAGTATTCGCACTATGGGCTGATCGAATAACGCAGAAGGCCTCTATAGGTACTTCCCCATTGAACCTTGTCTACGGGAAAGAAGTAGTACTACCGACCAATTTAGTGCTTCCTTCTCTGGCACTAGTTCAGTTTATTGAAGAAAGGCCCTCTTCTTCTATCCAACTCAGACATGATCAGATTTTAAAACTAGAAGAAGAAAGAGAAAAGGCCAAAATTACCCATGATAAACATCAATAGATAATCAATTTATCATTTGACTAAGCTTCCTCTAGTTCTAAATAGTTGCAAGTTGGTGATCTTGTTCTAAAATGGGACAAAGCACATGAGGATAAAGGTAAACACACCAAATTCCAAAAGATGTGGCTTGGACCATTTTAGATCAGGGAGAAGGTAGGCCATTCGACATTCATATTACAAGATCTATTAGGGAAGAGGGACACTCTTCCTGTAAATGGCCTCATCTTAAAGAAATTCTTCAATTGAGGAGGTAACCCCTTCGCTTTTAAATTCAGTAGGATTAGCAATATTTAGGATCATTAGGAAATAAAGTTGTAAAATAGCTTCTATTGGCCTTTGCTATATTGAAATGTTGCTCAGGAGAAGTATTTTTAATATTTGCTTTTGTAAAATAGACATCTTAAACAAGAGGAACAATTTCTAGGAAATTAGGTATATTAACATTTTGAAAACCCCATTCTGGTTTTGTGAAAATCCTCTCAAGGTTTAGAACTACTGTAAATCATTTTAATGTTTTTAAACTAGCCACAAAAAGGGTTATCAATATCAAAACAGAGACTGATTCAATCTTAGCATCCTCAACTCTTACCTTGTCATCGATTTTCTTTTAAGGAGACAATTGTTCATCCCATTCATCCAAGTTTATGATTACTCAGAGTGTAACTCTAAAATATTTGAAATAAAGATAAGGGGTCTTATTAGAAGCGTTCTTATCATGATCATTGGGAAATAATATGATCGACATTACCAACACTGCATACCAAAACAGGGTAAGGGATTATAGGCATAAGACAAGGGGTCTCATCACGAGCCAGCTTGTTTGATTAGATTACAACCAGTGAATAACATTGTCAAATTAGTTGGCGGCCAAACCAGGACAATGGCTTTTTGTCTTACCAAAAAAATAGAAAAGAAAAGAAATCCAAAATATGAAAACATGTTTTGAATTCATTCTTTTAATCATACTATGAGATGGAAGGGATCGTGAATAATCAAATGGTTAAAAGGTATCCCTGTCGAAACTATGAATGTTTGCTGGCAGCAGAGGCTCTACCTGTGACAAAGGAGTCAACTAAAATAGCTAAGTTGGAAGGGTGTTTTGTTTTATCATTATCAACCAATAAAGGCCAATTTAAAACTTAGAATGTATTTAGTTTTAGAAAGGGAAAGAATTAGCAAAAACATGTCTTTATTATATTCAAAATGTATGTATACTTAGTTATATTAGAACTTCCATTTTGATAAGGTACCTATGTAAATAAAGTTAAAAAAAAATTTCAATAACTTTTTTCAGAGATAATAGTTTCTTCCAGCGAATCGCCAATTTTTGTGCTATACAACAACCCCCATTTCAAAAAATCTTACTTTAGAAAATTATAATTTGAAATGGGTCCCTTTAGATTAAATTGGTATTAATCCATCGTTCTTCTAAAAGGTTCGGAAACAGTCAAAACATTTTAAAAAACCTTTTGAAATAATTGGTCTTTAAAATAACTTGAACAATCCTTTATTATTGTGATAAAGCAATCGCAAGATCGCATATCGCAATAACAAAGGATGCATAAACCATGACCCATTGATTTTCCCCAATGAGATAAAAGCAAAATAGCCGATAGATATCGGGAAAAAAAATAATAAAAGGCCCCTCTCCTTCGCTCTGATGCGATATCGCAATCGGCGATCGGGGATTCCATAAGACTCAAAGGAAATTACCCAAGCCGTCCTCCGGTTGCCGATTGCGATGAACCCAAAGCGCGATTTTCGAAAAGGATCAATACGATTTCGCTATCTTATATATTAATTATCATTGAAAGCCTTTTCTCTTCCCGATAGAGATTCGCTCGTGTCCAACCGCCAAAAAATCAAATCCACGCTTAAAACCATTATTTGGCAAATAAAGGATATAACAAGCAATTAAGTGATTGACAGGTTTTAACGGCCAATTAGTACGCAGTCACACCTAAATCCTTTCAAAGATTGCATCCACGGGAACCTTATGATAAATCATCCATTTCCCATTGATTGACACAATTTCCTCATATTTGGTTTTAGCTATCTATTCTCTGCATTACGTCTATCTTTCTCTTGCGCAGAGTTTTTTCCGCAGTAATGATGGGAAAGAAATCTAAGAAGTCTGGAATGCCTTCGGCACCTATGATAATAGGACAGCATGCCACAAATCCGGGACCAAGCAAGAAGGGATTAATCTCAGATACCACATGTCTCGGCCTTGGCAACACTACTTGGCAAAATATTTACAACCTAGTTGAAGCCGAGAAACCTAAGCAAACATCGGTACAAGCCTCAGCAGGTTCAAGTCGGAAATCCGATGCTACTTTGAAGGATTTGGCTGATTCCTACCTTCATAGGATAGTAGCTAGAGAACAAATTCTTCCATATACGGATGTGGTGAGATGGGCAATCGAAGCAATTCCAATTACGGACAGAAAATTCTGCACTGTCGATGGAAGAATATTTGGTTCATTTCAGCCCAACGATTTTAGACAAATGTACCACTTGCCCGAGCCAGAGAAGAAATATAATAAAGCATTTCTTGAGAAGTTTCGAGATGAGAATGAGACCGAGTCAGCACCTATAAGAGAATGGATACAGAACCCGGCGAAACACAAACATAAGTCTTCGTGTAAGTACTCCGTCGACTCCTTATGTTCTCCTTATTGTTATGCTGGAGCCATGATGTGTCGACTATGGGGATTGCATGATTCTTCTAAGTTTTCTATAGAAATGGTTCCCTTCATAGAAGTAGCATGTAATAGTGAAATTATGGATTGGGGAAATATATTATCAGATAAGTTGGCCACGACTATTCTTGAATTCAGAAACAAATCCCGTGTCATCGATAGGTTCATCCCTCCATTCTATTTTAGTGCCTACATTTTGGATACCCTCTGTTTCAATTCCGAGTTTCCTATCTTAGGGTGGAGATGCACTCCACAGGACCCTATGCTTATTCATATTTACCACCAGAAGCTATGGAAAACTAATTATAAGCACCATTTAAACCAAGTCTGCAATGGATTTATGCTACCTCTTTACTATGCAATTTTTGATAAACCTGCCCCTAAGATCTCCTCTCAGGCTAAAATTGACTTGACAGCCCTAGGAACCTGGTTTGGAGAAGAAAAATTCACCTATGTCAGAGTTTTTGGCAGTCAGGCTAGACCTCATGTCCTCCTATTATACATACCAGACAAGCTATTAGCTCGTGAAATAGCATATCAGCTTACAACTGCTTCAGCCACGAAAACTCTCAGAAATTCAAAGAAGCAAGTGTGGCCTCCTTTTCCTCTCACGTGTGGCGTCTATACTCTGCATGATTATAAACATGTAGAGAAAGACACAGAAAAAATTAACGTCTTAAGTCTCGCCACTCTTCCCAATAGACGCTTCGACCCGAAGAAAATTATCTATAACGCCCTAGATCAAGCCAATCTTACCAAAGTCGAGCACAAGGAAGATGAGTTTGATGACCTGTTCTCCTCCGCCGAGTCAATCTTCTAGGTACAACAGCTAGCCAGGATGAGATATCTTGACGACGGGTTGGTAGAATTTAACAAACTTAGAGAACAGAGGTTGCAAACTTTGCCTCTAGATTTGTTAGCTACTACCCCGACGGTTTAGTCAGGCGAGCCTGAGCAACAACTTACTAATGAAACTCTTGCTACATTCGTAATCTATGAAGAAGTCCAGAGAAGAGAGCAGTAGTAACTGTGAAGAATAGAACAGGAAGAGGGACAAAAAAGAACAGGAAGAGGTAGAAAAGAAGCAACAGGAGAGAATAAGGGAAGAAGAACAGAAAAGGCAGCAGGAGCATAGCAGCAAAGAAATAAATGTGGATACTCAAGTGGATCCAAAATTGCTTGAAGAATGGCAACAATTCAATACCATTATAGGAAATCTTGAAACTTCAACCGACGCCGAAACGTCCAAAGCTGCCGATATTAAAGATACATCATCACAGGAGGTTCCAAACAAAGGAACCAACGGTCCACCCTCAAGTACAGTAGTAGAAATAATTCCAAAAAACCCCTCCCATCAAATTGTTTTGCAAGTAGAAGACATTCCTCCGCTAGATGTTTTCTATAGCCAGAAACACAGGGCTGTGATAAAATGACGGAGGAAGAGAAGAAGGATTGCTCAACCTTCTCTGTTCCTTGAACAAACAATAACTGCAAATGTGGTATGGAGAGAGTAATTTGACCATTCTGATGACCTAACCAAGTTATCTCAGTATGCCGGTGACTATTCGACAGCCACCATGGATAAGGCATCGGAGGTAAGCAATTTATTGAAGGAAAATGATCAAACGATTGCTTCATTACAGGCATAGCTATCGGCAGAGCAATAGAAGTTATAATAGCTACAACAACAACTGTCAGCACAACAACAATTAAACAACCAACTAAATAAACAGTTGCATGAAGAGAAGCAGAGGATCGATTCGGGAGCAATTCAGAGGCAAAAAGAACTATCCAAGGCATTATCAAAATTGAAGGCGATGAATGAACAGATGTTAAAGACAAAAGATGAGCAAATTTCTCAATTATTAGCTCAGGTAGAAAGGTTCAAGAGTCTTCCACAACTGGCCGAGTTCAGAGTAGAGGCAATGCAAATCAACAAGGCGTTAATAACGCAAATAAGGTTGTTATGTCATGAAATCGCCCAAGTTGAACCTTTATGCGGCATAACATCATCTATAATAGATAAGTGAGTGGATGCCAGGCATGATTTGGAGCAAGCCGAAGACACTTTGAAATATTTTCTTACATGGCAGGACTCTAATGAGGGAAAGGCAACAAACTTGCCCAAAATCTTAGAATCCCATAAGGAAATCCTATTCACAAAATGGCAGTCCCAATTAATGAAAGCAGAGAGAGCTATCTCCCGATGCAAATTATCTACTAGCAATTTAATTGACTTGATCAATAACACTCTCTATTTATCTAACATGATTTCTCAATGTACACCAGGTAAACTATTATCATCCAAGACATTGGAGCAGTCATGTAACCAAGAGCTTGAAAAGAACGGGAAATTAATCTTAGGGATTAAAAGTTTAACTTGGGACACCTATTGGTTGTTCCTAGTTAAACCATACAGTCCGAGAGCTGCCCTCAAATGCCTGACGGATGCAATCGGGTGTATCATCCCCGATATACATGATGCCACCTATGTTTCTCAAATCAATTCTCGACTCAGCCGCCCTCAAGAAGTGGAGCCAGAAGGATGAATCATCGCCAGAAGACAGCCAGAAGAATGAATCATCGCTGCCAATGTCTAGATCACTGTGAGAGGGGATATTTTAAGATCGAATTATACCAATTTAGTAGAATTTTAATTTTGTAGTTTGTTAGCTTAGTTTAGTATTTATAGACCCTTTCATGCATTTAGAAAGGGTCGTAAGTTTTTATATATGACTTAATCTTGAAGTTGCACTATTGTACTTCAAGCATATTCTTTTATGAAGACTGGACCAATTTTTCCAAATTTTGACAATGAAGCTTTGATATGAATGTGCAATATTGCCTTTATTTTAAAGTATTTCTGAATCGGAAGAAGGAATTCAAATTGTGATTGACATAGCGAATAATTCGCAGCTCATATGGTACTATTATCTATGTCTGAATTTATTCCTTTTATGTGAATTGTGGTTTGGTCATTTATGCTATTATTGAATATGCGAATGTATTTTAACAGTAAACTTTATGCTTTCCACTATTGGATGTTTACAGTTTTCTATTCTTTCAATCATGCATGTATCGGTAATATAATAGAGAAGTGTAATATTGTTTTATCAATTACTTCGTTCAACTATTTGAACGAAGTAATTACATTTAAATGAATGTCTTTGTTTATTTCTTAGTGTCATCTATATGCCTATCAGCAAACATAGATCATTAAACGTTACACTTAAAGAATAGAAGCTTCCCGGGATAAAATAGTCATTTACATTTTTGTTCATAGAATAAGTCCTCCGTTTATTATCACTTATTTGAAAATCAATCATTCATTCACCCCCCTCTTATTCACTATTGGGAAATGGGTCCCATTATTTCCAGTCGGAGCCACCATCCCAAACGGAAAAGGAGCTATATTGAGCTTCGGACCGGGTGGTTATCCCCCGATGTTGATGTAACGATTTTCAGGGCATCAACAGTACTCCAACTCATCATAATAATCTAAGGTGACATTGATCCTAGTCTTCCATGATTCAAAGTCATATGAGTCAAATAAATTTTCATTATCGTTGAAATAAGAGGTACACTTTTTTTATCAAAATATTTTCTCGTTTCAATTGGCTTCTTAGAAGATCGATTGTCTTGTTGTATGTATCTTGGGATTGTCTTCAACTCAACTCTAGTAGCATGTTAATTTTTCATCAATTGTTCTATATTGAAACGATACTTCAACAATATCCAATAGCATCTAATTTAACAGTTTCCACTTCTTCAATTAGCCAATGAAAATAGAACAATAGTATATAGAACAATTATACAAATCCACAAGGAAATACACTCAAGAGGAAAGAGACACAATATTTGGTCAGTTACTAGGGAAAAATGGGACAAGGGGGAATCACTTTGCAATTATTCTTCTATTATATTATCATCAAATGTCAAACAAAGAGAGTACATCATCCAAGAGTCAAAGTCAAACTTTGACTAGCCAATATCCACAACCAATATCTATTATCCAATCAAGTGATAATGTCATGTTATTTATCAAATTAGAGACAATAAATAGAGTTAGCAAAAGTAAATTGTAATTCTATCCAAGTGAACAACATTTAGCAACAACAAAGTCAACCCTAACCAGTTAACAAAAAATAGTCAAAACAACCCTTTAGAAGCTTAGTCAACATCAATCAAACTCAACCTAAAATGCTATTCAATGTGTCAAGCCAAAAACAATCTTCAAAAACTCAGTATAACTTGGTCAAAGGAGAGAGAAAGTCTATTATCACACTCTACAATTTTTTTTAGTCAAACAAAAAACTCAATTCCAGTGAAACAACCTAGATTACCTCGATTTTTGTTCCAGTAAATTTGGAATGAAGAAGTAATATTTATAAAGATAAAATGATGTGAAAACATGAATTCAAACTTGGTCAAAATGAATTCAATCTCTCCAACTCAAAATTCAACGCAGAAAAGTCAAAGTTTCCTCCAAGATCCTCTCACGTGTGAAGAGAAAAGAGCTTCATTTTACCTATACAAGCCAAATAAATGAAGAGAGGTAGAAGGATGTGATATACGTTGTCTAAATGAAGCATGAGTGGACTTCTATTTATATGTAACTTTGGAGGATAATTTTTCCTTATCCTTGAACTAGAAAATTTGTGAAATTGTGTTCTTGACTTCAAAAATGCACTTTCCCATGTTTGAGTTAAGTGTATCAAATGTAAAAGCTGGTCGTCTCAAAAAGAGGAATCTAGTCTAATTGTTCGAATTCGTCACTGAGTTGCCAAATTATCACAACCAATGTCCAACGTTGCATTGTGATAAATAGTGTCTCAAAATGAGAATCAACCATAGTCAACCATAGTAAACAATGATTATTTAAGGTTTTATAATATTTATCAGAGGTTTTATATAACTTGGGTTTAATTTTATCCCCTTTGGTTTATAACCCCTTGGGTTTATTATTCCTTTATGTTTATAATATCAATCATGGTAAATTATGATTAATCGAGTTCAACCATTGAAAACTATGGTCAATCATGTTTTATAAAATCAATCGTGGTCAACCATGGTCATTGATGGTTAACCATGGTCCAATGTCACATTTTGACAGATATTTTCATGATATTAAAACTAATCAATGTGTCACCAATGTCCTACATTGCATTGTGACAACAATTGTATCAATATTAAATTCAACCATGGTGAATGATGGTAAACCATGTTTATTTTGGGTTTATAATATTTATCTTAGGGTTTATATCCATTGGGTTTATAATATTCATCCCTTGGTTTTTACATTATTTCCATTTGATTCATAATCCCTTGGGGTTTTTGTATGAACCCTTTGTGTTTATTATTCCATTGGGTTTATAATATAAATCAATTTGGTTTATTAATCTAAGGGTTCAATTATGGTCGCGCATGGTCAAACGTCGTGTTCTGATAAATATTTTCTAAACACAAAAACAAACCATGGTCAACTATGCTTATTTAAGGGTGTATAATATTTATCTTAGGGTTTATATACCATGGGTTTATGTTATTCCCTTGGGTTTAATCCTTTTCTCTTGGGTTTTTACTATTGATCCCTTGGGTTTATAATATCAATCATCGTAACCCATTGTCAACTATGGTCAATCATGGTTAACCATGGTCAAACATGGTCCAACGTCACATTGTGACAAATATTTTCCTGATATGAAATTAATCATGGTCAATCATGGTCCTACATTGTGACAAAAATTTTCTCATTCTAAAAATCAACCATGGTCAACTGTGTTTACTTTAGGGATTATGATATTTATCTTAGGGTTTATACATCTTGGGCTTATAATATTAATCCCTTGGGTTTCATAATCACTTAGGGTTTTAGTATCAATCCCTTGGGTTTATAATATAAATCCCTTCTATTTATTAATATAAGTGTTCATATTCCTAGGGTTTAATATTATTTCCTTGGTTTTATTGTTCGCTTGGGTTTATATCATGGTAAACCATGGTCAACAATGTTTCTTTAACGATTTAAAATATTTATCTTAGGGTTTATATTCCTTGGGTTTATATTATTTCCTTGGATTTAATACCTTTCCCTTGGGTTTTTAGTCTTGATCGCTTGGGTTTATAATGTCAATCATGGTAAAAAATGGTCAAATATGCTCAATAATGGTTAATTGTGGTTAACCATGGTCATCCATGTTTTATAAAATCAATCGTGGTCATCCTCCCACACAGGAAAATCAATACTCCCCTAGGAATGTAAAAGTGGTTTCCACTTCCAAGAACACATATTCCAACAAAGGAAAAGGGAATCCATATTTCAATTTCCCAATACTCCAACAAAAGAACCCACCAACATAGGCTAATACAAGGGTTTATTTTTTTCAACCTTCTCTCCCTCAACAAAAACAATCATTTGAATATCTAGACACAAATAAGCCACCTAATGAAGATAAGAAAACAAGAAAGAAGAATCCAAATCTAGAGCCTAGACAAGGGGGGAACAATTAACAACAGCCTCTATGGGCACTGGCTGGGGGAAACCCCAATTGGAATCCAAACCAGGGACAAACCAATAATAATCCACAAAGGCAAAACAAAACCCTGGTCTTTGGGATAATCATGCTTGTTCCATCTGTAGGGAATATGGTCATTATACCCATCACCACCCTCAGCTCCCAAAGTTGAAAATGATGAAAGATACTTGGGGGAAGGGGGTAGAATAAATAACTTGTAGTAATCCAAAATCCCTTCCCCATCAGGGAATGGTAAATACTCAGTGGGAACCCTCCCAACAACAATATCTAAATCCTCATGGAGGAAGTTCCTAGAATACGTCAACTCACGACATTTACATGGAAAGGAAAGGTGAAGTAGAACTAGGATTACAAAACTTCACTAGAAACCACCCCATCCACATTGACCACTAAAAAACATATAACACCTTTGAAAATCAGTTGACTTCCTATAGAACCCATCCCAAAAATTATTAAATGGAATTTACGACAAACAAGAAACAACTCAAATGCTGTCCATCATCTATGTTGACATTGGAAGTCTTGCAAACATGCCCAACCCAACAAAAAGACTTAATTTATCCATTAGGAAAAATTGACTCTTTTGATTCTTTCTTAATGGATTTTAACTTGGATAACACTTCCCTGTGCCTTCCATTAATAGTTACCTTCCAAATTCCGGTCACAATTCAGAATACCAACATACACCACTACATCATTGATTAAGGAGAATATGTATTTATCATGTCCAAAAAAATTTGGCAAAAACTTGGATCTCCCAAACTCAAAGCATCTGACATCATTTGAGAGCATATGATGGGAACCCTTTGGCCCTTGTAGGAATTTTCCAAGATGTGTTGGTGCAATTCACCTGTAATATTGTGCTCATTAAGATTGAATTCTATGATGCATAGTTGGATTATAATAATCTTCTCGGTCGAAGTTACATGTATGTAATGAATGCAGTAGGATATTTTGTCTTTAGGATAATGATGTTCCCTCTTGATGGAAAAATTGTTACGGTTGACCAACTCACATACTATGAGGAAAAGATTTACACTACCCCTAATGATGTGTTACCTTTCATAAGATCTTCCCAAGAGTTGATCAAAACCTTCACCGATATCATACTTAGACAATTTAAACCATCAACACTCCTCGATACATACCTCAGAAACCCCCCTTTGCTAGAGGACATTCCTGTAGCCATTGAACCTTCAAGGTGCATGATGTGTTCATGAAACACCGCCAAAGAGTCAAGAACCAGTTATGGATTCCATTAGTGTTGCAAATATTGATTGTATGCTCCTACCATATACTATAACTCAAACAACCTTCTTATAACCCCCACTTGGTTTTGTCTTGCACCAAGGCATGGCAACAGTCACACTGCGAGATATGGCTCTCACGATACAATTCTGGTATCTAGCCCCTAAAGCCATGTTCGAAAATTTAGGTATCACCTAGACAAGCATCATTTCTATCACCCCTCCTTTGGAAACCACCCCAAAAAGAGAAATGCCTGCATTGAAACTAGTTGGTACCAATAGAAGGAACAAGAAAAAAGGTAAGAATATTGAAGTGTCACACTCCTCACCCAAGGTACCTCTGTCGTGTGCTTTGTGTCAAGTAGTCAGGCACCCTAGCAATATGTGCCGCAAGTTAGAGGAGTTAAAATCTCTTTTCTCCAAAAACAGCAGTGACCCCACCTCCACCTGGTGGAGAGAAGGAAACACTAGCACACAATAAAGTGTTGTAGACTAAGCATGCATGCACTATATGCATGGAGTACATGCATTACACTCATCATTGCCATGAAATGTCTCGATATCAGATGCATTAAGTGCACTTGCTCAAGGCAATACCATGGCTCAATCACTTCTTGCCACACTAGTGGTAGATGGTGGATCCAAAACCATATTTTGTATTTTTTAGGAAGAAGCTTCATGCTCATATTCCTCTCACACACATAGTTATACAAGCTCCCACCATACGAGGAGGCAACCATAATTAGTGACACCTAAACCTACCTTCACATGAGTCTTATGTGACGAAATAGAACACATGGTTAATGAGTGTCCTGACTTTTTGGCACTTAAGAAATGGTAGACGACCCCCCAAGTTGTCGCTAGCAACAGACCAATGCACAAAACTCAAGGTTGCCAAATTTTTACATGAAACCATAATAATCTATTTTTCCCAACCCTTCTGCGATTCCGCAAATCATTGGATTTTATGTGCTAATTCAGTTCTTAAAACTCAACATTTTTCCAAATAGATACCAAAACCCTAGGTAACACCAAACTAGTGAGGGATGATGGATCTAGGACCATCTTATACATGTTCGAGTGAAAAGCACTACCTGTAATTGATACATGAACCTATCACCATGTTACCTCCTACCCTCAGTCAATATCTAGAAGGATGGAAACACGACCTCTCATAGTATTTTCAAAACCTCTCCACCTAAGCACCATGTGTTATAGACGTGACCATTTGTTCAATCAATACGAGGAATTGGGAAAAATTAGAGACGTATTTGGCTTGTTAGTCCATATTCCTTGAATTACTCACTCCAATCAAGTTAGACGCTCAACACAATCATTATCATGTCTTCTCCCAAGCACAATACATAGAATTACCAATACCTTTGACATTTTGTAGTAGCAAGAGTAGCATTGAGACAAATTGAGATTAGGGAATCATAACATGTCGATAAGAAGATCTAGAGGTGTAAAACACCTAGAAATTCCCCATCTCGTGCTATAGACGATGTTGACACCCACATGATTTATCATGTTAGCACTAGTTTTGAGTGCAATATTCACACCAAAAACTCTCATAGTTCTGAGAAATTTCTTATGTTACAAACATTTAGACAACTTTGGATTCGAAACCTGGAAGTTCACCATTTCCCTAAACAACAAAATGGCATTGAGTAGGATGTTGTGGATCCTAGGAAACTAACACGGTTACGAGAACTTCCTCCCACTCATTATCAATATACAACTATGGAGATTCTTCCACCACCTAATGTTGACAACACACAACATCACATACAATTCATTTCCTCTTTCATAGGAACTCTAACTCATGTTGTATTCTCATCATTTTTTGATGTAAGGAGTACTAAACCCACCATAATGTTGGTACCATCACTAACACTACAGACCCATCGAATATTCACATTGTCAACTTTACTAGGTTCTATGGCATCAACCACTGAATCATACTCTTGCTTGTGTACTAGCACAATGAGGCCAGAACTCCACACTCACGACCTTGCACAACCCAATTCAACATTAGATAATATTTTTCACTAAGACAAAGATATTATAGAAGACATGATAGAACCAAAAATATCCATGGGACACCATCCATCATCATTTGTTCTTTCTACCTAAAAAATCATTTGTGCCTATTGATGCATCAAGCCATGATATTTGCACAATAAAAACAAAGGATTTCCTAACACTATGACAAGTAGATTTGTTTAAAAATACCATCCTAGCACCAGATAAATTCAAGGACGGGAACATTTTTAATATCTCACCTACCATTAAGGTTGATATTTCAAGAAAACACAACATAGTTGAATAAATATTGTTGGGGGCATCATGCTCCCTAGAGGAGGTGACCTCATACACAACCGTGTCCTAAGAATATAGTGATGACTTTGCATGGGTTGACTTTGAAATTCTAGGCATCAGTCCCACCATTATGGAGTACGACAATGACACCTAGCTTGACACCCACCCAGTTAGGAAAACACAACGTCAACTCCATCCCTCTCAGGTAGAGGTGATCAGATAGGAAATTGATAAGCTCCATAAATTTAGTTTCATTTTTCCTATTTCTTATACCCCTTGGATTTCCAACCCTGTACTTGTCATGAAAAAATAGGGTACCATTCATGTTTGTACTGATTTTAGAGATCTGAACAAAGCCTATCCCAAGGAAACTTACCGTACACCATTCATCGACCATGTTACCAATGCTTGTGCTGGTCATGAATCACTACCCTTCATGGATGGTTTCTCTAGGTATAATCATATCTAGATTCACTACATGAACCAGTATAAAACAACCTTTACAACCCCATGAGGTACATTCGAATACTGAGTCATGCCCTTTTCTCTTCAAAATCTTGGCGCCACTTTCCAGTGGATCACAAGTTATATCTTCCAGGATCTGGATCATCTCATACTACCCTATTTGGAAAACCTTACAATACAATCCAAAAAGAGATTAGACCATTTGGAATATCTTCACCTAGTATTCTATGGATGTCGACAATACAACCTATGATTGAACCCTCTCAAGTGTGTCTTTTGCGTCAATGCAGAAAGACTATTGTGATTCATTTTTTTTGAAGAAGGCATTAGAGTTGACACTCTTAAGGTTTAGTCCATCAAGGAAATACCACCTCCAAAATAATTAAATTAGATACAAATCTTGCAAGGTAGGGACAACTTCTTACATAACTTTATCCCTGACTACGCGACTTATGCGCATGGATTATTTCACCTTCTTCATCAGGATATTCCCTTCTAGTGGGATGAGTAGGAAAAATATCATTTGAAGCCTTAATAGATGCATTATCTCAAACTCCATTAATTATCCCTAATGACCACAATAAGGACTATACCCTTTACCTATTAACATACGATGTAGTGATCAAAATGGTATTAGTCCAAGAAGGACTTGATAATAGAGAACACATAATTTATTACATCAGTAAGAACCTCTTCATCCTTTCCTTGAAGTATGAGCCAACCCAGTCATGTAAGTGCCCCTCTTGAAGTCTTTGTAGGGTGGAAATTTATGGTCTTGAAATTTGGTGAGGGGAAGCTGACCAAGTGAGGTTCAAAATCATTGCCAAAGTGGCTTTCTCAACTAAATCCAAAATACTCTCAATCGGGACACATCCATGATTAATAGCATTGGGCTCATAATGGGCCCTCACCCATGCCTGCAGGTGCACCCAACCATGCAGAAGTGGGATCGGTAATACCTCTTTATGAGGTAATAGCCCCGTAACAAGGTAGATATCCACCGTAGAAGTGAATGTCAAGTCCCTACCCCAATTCCTTAAGACCTCTTGATCTATATCTCATCTTTGTGTCACAAAATGTATGAACTCATCTTCTGACCTCAACAAGGTATTCTAACAAGAATTTTAGAAACCCCAATCTAGATAGTGTTGTGCTTGCCTGAGCATCACCAGCAATCGGTATCCAAATAGGCTCCTAGTCACTCTCCCTCCATGTCATCCCCATCCTGCTAAAAGGGATGTAGAAAAAAAAATTAGCCTCATATGCTTAAAAAAAAATCTTTCTCTAAGCTTGCATGCCTACATTAATAACAAACACACAATTGCATCTCCGTCTCTCTGAAATATGTGTTATACAATGCAAAATGCACCCATGAAGATGCACGTTCAATGCATCTACTAGCCCTTCATCCGTGGGGACGTCGAACCAATGGTCACACGTCTATTTCCCTTACAAACGCCCAAGTTGCATGACTGTTTCTTGAACTATCACGCTATGTTTGCATCTGTAAACCCAAAATCCTGGGGGTCATCTCTCAGAGGACCCCACAACTATTTTCTCTACCACCCTATATGACCTACCTACCTTATCCTACAAAATAAGAAAGGTTAAGTCAAGACCTCTTACTTAGTTGTCCCTGCATGCTTCTTTAGTGCACAGGTTGATTGCTACGGCAGAAAATAACTCTCAGACCTATCTCTACACCCCAAGTTAGGAAGTACAAATGAGGTGGAATATGGCCCACTTTTCCCTATGTATCACCCCCTTTGTCATCTTTCAGAGCCACGTTCATGAGCTCATGACCTCCATTTTCAGAACCTTCAGTGACACAAGGATCAGGACAACATCATCTCCATCAAGGCACCCTCTACTCCATTTTAACACCAAACTCATTTTTGTGCCCATCTCACGTTAATTATACCATTTGAGGTGTTCCTTCCCATATTCTTCGATTCATCTTTCTTATCATATTTCAACTTCTATATGTTTTCATCAAGATGTTGTCACTTGGGGTATTGGTTGTTAAAGTTGCATATATATTGACAATTTCCCATCAGAATTAGTGCATTGGTGGCTATCAATAGTGAATGTATCATTCTCCACATAACATGATAGGCTTCCTACAATTTTTTTGCATATACGTACATCATTTATCTAAAATGCACCATAGGATCCATAATCTCGATCGCATTTACCACCACCTTCCTTTGCACATGGTAAGCATTCATGCCAGATGATAATACCTTCCCATTTAGCGATCACCCAAGTTTATAGCTCCCTACACATTATTTGGATCCATGACCATACAATCAGGTTGAGGAGCCATTTCATTTTCACATCTCAAATATTATCCTCAATTTCTTCTTTTATACTTACTACATAGTAAGCTTACTCTTGGGTCGTCTCTTTTATTCTTGTCAGATTAATTTGAATGCACTCTCGCATTCTACATTTGGCCTATCATCCCTCCATATGGAAAAAATCATTTGCGTTACTTCATCTGATTCATCAGGCTCACACCTAGAACAACTAATGGGACATCTTTCCTTCGCAAAACCTTACCTCCAACATCACACACGTCATCAATTTTCATGGGGCACCCATGTCCATGTATGTACATTGAAAACAACCTTTACATTATTTTGGAAAGTGCACAAAGTTATTTTAAGAAAAATATTCTGAACCATATTGTCCTATCTTGTAGCCAATGAGAGTCCCTAGTTTCCCTTGGCTGGAGTTCATTGATCACCACACCCTCCATTGATAATTCATGACACCAGTCAGAACATACTTACACCTACACTAGATGTCCCAATGATTCTAGGCACATTGCCCCCAAAAGAATTATTTTGGCTGTCAACACTCATATTATAGCGCGAACGTCGAGAATTTTCCCATATCAATTCATACTGTAAGCTTACCATGCCTTTTCAATCCACCATATTACATTCATCATCGTACCGAACCTCGGTTCCCAAATCAATGTTTTGGGTGGTCGACACTTCTTTCCTGTCAACCACAACACCCATCTTCTAGTATATAAGCAATACCTTGGGTTGTCCCCACTTAAGGAACATCCTTGGGTGTCATATTGGGAGTCACTATCGCCCATTTATCTCATCAATCTCCTTGAAATTTGACACCAAAACAAGTTTTCATGTCAAGTTAGTATCGTACATGTTGACCATTTTAGTTCTCTCATTTAGTCAAAGAACCATGCATCACTTAGCACATCGTTCAATAGTTCTAACTTGTTGATGCATGGGAGGTACCCAGAGTCAAAGACCCATGCTTTGATGAGCACCTCGCTCAAGAATGCTTCACTTTTGATGCATGAGGGTGCCTAATTCAATCTATTTGTTAGAAGTGTCCTCAAGGGCATAGGAAACAATGATCATCAACCATTATCTGTTAACCACAACAACATTGAATTGATAATAATATTTCCTATATGATTATGATACTTATTCACTGATCTATAATTGAAAACTGAAGGTCATATACAAATTGCAAGTGAAATTTTATATGTGTTTTGGGTAATGGATCAATTCAATAAACACATAAACAAGTGATTTTTAAAGAAAAATTTACAACCAAATAGACACAAATAACCATATCTAAAAAACATAACACAAACCATGATAAAGGACTTCACACCTCACTTGGGTTACATCTCCTAGACCAACTTCCAATGCAGGGCCTCTTCATTATGTTCTAAAAAAATTGTGTTTACGTCTATTTTCCATGCGTAGACAATAGAACTGATGTCTCCAATGGGCCCAAAACTATCAAAAACCCCCATACAAGTTCTTTATGCACCTCATTTGGCCAAAAATTGAGAAATTTACGACTATTACAAGCTTTTCCCAAATTATATGGCTAGTCATCCTAGAATTCAACCCAGATTTGGCTTAAGCACCCCAAACCTGGAACAAGTGCACAAATTTGACCTACAATTCCACTTGACAGGTGATTCCTTTAGACAGTTAAACTATCCATTAACCTCCTAGTTCTAAAAGTCATGCTTGCAGAGGGGCCATGTGCCAAGGGGCTGGGGCTAACTGCCCGCCCTCACTGGTCGGGCCCAAAATGACTAGCGCATGGTCATTTGGATGCGAATAGAAGCATGTTTAGCACCTAAAATGACATGTTGGGTGCCACATTTTGGGTGAGCTCCTTTGCTGGTGGACTTGGTCATATTGGCCCCATAAAACTCGAGCCTAGTGATTAACATCTGCGTTGAGGGCTTTAAATTTTGGCGTGATCCATCTATTGGAATAAGCTCTTTTGGTGGCCGTATAATCCAGGGCTAGCCCCCACGACACGTGCTTATGGGCTGGACCCCTTCCAAGCCACGCTCATGGCTTTGCGATGGGTCACATGACCCCGGGGCTATCCTCCAACGGTTGGCCCCTTTAACCCTCTCCACCAATGGTTTTGAGTTGTCTCCCAATGCTAGATTTTATGCAAGTGTCATGACTAGTGGGTTGGGCCGAGCCCTATTCCCAGGTCCCCTTTTCCATGGTCCCGTGGGTGTGGGGTGTGGATAAGGGCTAAGGTGTAGCCTGCCTCACTAATCGTAAATATGTGCCCAATAACTTTAAATAAAACCCCTTTGCCAATAAGGTTAAGAAATATAATGTGGATCATTGGTTGAAACCTATGTTACTTGGTAGATGGTGGGAGGCTTGAATCCTCCAACGTTAGTTGAGACCCAAAAAAAAATATACACTAATCTGAGGAGGCCACATGAAAACCAACCATTGCCCAATGTGGCCCTCCACCATTAGTCCATATCAAAAGCACCAATAGCTAATCGAAAACCATGAAATTTTGACCAATCAATAGATGACACTTAGCAATAAATAATAAGCCCAAAATGCATAGTCATCCTATCTAGTCACCTGCGTACTCAATGTACAGACTGCTAACTGGGAGTATCTGCAACTTCAACTTCTAAAATTTTTAGTTGTTTGCAGTTTGATCAGAACATGATATGAGGAGCATACAATATTGGTTTTGAGCGAAATGAGTTGCATTGGATTCATATCGTTGATATCTATCCATTTGTTTAGGTTTCGATCTCTATCATGCACTTTGAATTTTTAGCACTAAATGGATCCTCTCCATCACTCCTCCCCATTGGGATATTTTGGACCTCCAAAAGCTCATTTTCAGTCAACAATTATATGAGGGTATACTTCCCTCATCTTTCCAACCTAAACCCATTTGGTTTTGTTTGTTTTTCTTGGTTTGAGATCTCTATTAATGTACTTCAATTTTGAAGTCTTTGTCTTTCTATCAAAGATGACATCTTGCTGAAATTTCCCAATATTTTCAAAAAGGAAACTACCCTTGAAGGAATTTGAACATTCCCTCCTCAGTCATCAATCAAAGTAAATTTGTTCAATTTCAAATTCACTTCAACTTGAACATTGTCGCCATAACGATGCTTAGGATGTCTAGCCTTTCACTTGGCTCAAATCTTTACCAAATTTGATCGCCATTTCCATGCACCTTCCTTCTTCAAGGCTAAAACATTATGAAATCCACAAGAGGATGTGTTGGGGCCAACTTATTCTTTGTCAAATAGCCTTTGCATTTAATTTTTTACCTCTAGATGCTTTAACACTAGTATCTTGTTCACACCAATGTTCAACAATGAAGCGTCCTACTGTAATTCCACTTCATTTTTTTTACCACTTTCAGGAGGAAACATGTTAGACTTGTTAAATATCTTATCATGTGAATTAAAAACTTCAATAAAATCAGATTTAAAAATTGATTCATATCCTTGAAAGGCTTTAGGTTCCTAAACATCTTTTTGCTTGAACATTAACAATGCAAAATTCCAACTAGCATTAACAATCCTCTTCATTTGTCCAACACTCAAAAGAGATAAACTCAATTTCTTGTTATGCACTCTAACAATGTACTCAATATCATTCTTCAAAATATTATATTTCTTCTCATGGCGATGAAAAATATCTCTCCTATTAAAAATACATCAAGTTCAACCTCATGAAGAAATTTTGCAGTGATTGAAAATATAAGTATGCGCTTCCTTGTCAGCTGCATTTTTTCATTCTCACATACCCAATCTAAAGGATAAGGTTTAGGATGAGGAATGGTTTCTAAATTTAACTTCTTGACAATTTATTATGAGATAAAATTTTCTTGTAAACTACTATCAAATAGTGTATCTATCTTGGCATGTTTTGAAATGACTCTAATATGGAATAACTCTATTCTTTCTCTTACATTTTGAGTTTCTATGGATTTGCTAGAAGAAATAGTGATTGCAATTGAATCCTTACTTTTCAATCCCATGGCTATGGTTTTTATTTCATCAGTGGAATTAGATCCTAGATCCTATTGTGTAATTGCAACAATATTTTCTTTCTCATTGTTATTAAACTTTGTGGGTCTCACCTCGAGATGAAGTTTCCAACAGTGGTCTTCATCATGGCCTTCTTTAGAATAATGTTTATATGTAATATGTTCTCCTTCTTTCTTGAATACAAAATTTTTTTATCCTTGCCTTTAAATTTCCATTTTCCATTTTTCTTCATAATTGAATTACTTCTCACTAGTTTCTTCTTAAAAAAAATTCCCTCTTGCCTCTATATGTGTTTCCTATACACAAACTTCATCTAGTTTTGTAGTGCTAAACACGAGAATGGTAAGTTTCAACTAACTATGTAAACCTCTTAACCAGGTGGATCTTCAGATACAATGGCATGGAAAAACTTAGAAATTAAAGTGATCGGAATGAAGTCAACTCAAGGATGTAGCATAGATCTCGTCATCCTGATTCCAACGCCATGAACGACACTTCAATCCGAGTTCGGATGATGAAGTTATCGCATAGGGAAGGTTTCTTCGATCCTTAAGAATATGAGGATTTTCCTTTGGAAATGGGTTTTGAGTCTTAAAGGCAAAATCCCAGTCAGAGGATGCATAGAGGCAGACTTAGACAAGGCGCTGAGGAAACCCCAATCACTGTTCACCGATTAAATCAGATTGGTGGATCAGCGGGCAAATGGAT
>APFE030961507.1:110931-165671 GCA_000404065.3 Pinus taeda
ATATATATAGATCAGCGAATAGGCATGAGTGATCGACCGTCAAACAATCGGCGGGATCATGAGCAGGACATCGACGCCATCAGCTGATGCCGATATCGGTGATTAGCGATTGACAGTCGGCAGCTCCCTGGTTACAGGACCTTAGGGATAGCTATATGCCAATTTGTGACCTCAGGTCATACCGAATATGGAATATATGCCCGATTTCACTAGTTTTGAAGTCTGGGTAAATGGTTTTGGGGCAGATTTTTAGTGTTTTCAGGATTTTATGGCCTTATTGCCTCAATAATAAAAAGGTCATTTTAAGAGGCAGCTACACCCGCCTATCCTTCCACGACACCAGCATCAATTATTAACTAGACAACCTCGATTTAAAAGGGATTATGTCTAAAAACCCATTATAAACCCGATCGATGGAAAGAGAAGAGGAGGCATTTTTTTTGTAGCACATTGTTTCATTGGCAAGAGCCCGAGAGAGAATCTTTGTTTTTGTTTAGACAATTTTTACATGACTCTAGCCCCTTTCATTGCTACGGATGCATTGGTGCTATTTACCTCTCCATATCAGGCATCCATTTCACAACCATCTTGTAGATTGGAGGTATAAGTCTCTTGTGGAAGGTTGATGATTGTAATTCTTTTCTTTCATGCCATTTTAATAAGAAAGGCCTCCCCATTGTTGAGTTGGGCCCAAAGACGTAGTCCGAATTGGACAAACTCTGTTATCAAGCCTTGGTGTCTTCTTTTTGTGTTTTTTATGTGTTTACTTCTTCTTTTCTTAAGTGCACATTTTTGTGTTAAGCTACAATTTTACATGTGATTATTTTCTATACATCTATAAGAGAAAACATCATGGATCAAGTGGTATCAGAGCGGTGATTTTTAGATGTGAATTGCATGTTTGCATGCTGACAAGAGGCAGGCTTCAAAGTGGTGAAGGGAATCTAAAACCTTTCGATCCAAAAGAAGGTTGTGCACCTTAAAGAAGAAACATGGCCGAAGATGAATCTCATATTGAAGAGGAGCACAAATTCAGAAAGACTTTCTATTCAATGGTAGAAAATATCAATCAGCTAGTTTTAAGACTAGAAAAGCAGAAGAGAGAAATCTAGAAGGATAAGGTCAAGTACATGGGAATGGTGGAGAAGAACCCCCTCCTTCTCCTTTTGGTAGTGAAGCTTCTTCTTCCTCACCACCATAATAAGAGAAATCCAAAGGATGCATCTAAGAAACCTTTTTTTTTAAATTCGATGTTAAATTTGATCTTCTTGTGTTTAATGGTGAAAGTAATGCAGAGAATATTAACAGATCAATCAGGAATTTTAAGGTTTACTATAGGATTCAGAAAATCATAGAGGATGAGGCAAAAATCGAGTTGGCCTCTCTATGGCTAGGCAGCACAGCTCTCATTTGGTGGGAGAGAAAATTGCAGAGCAGTAAAAATGTGGGTAAGCTCTTTTCCTCATGGTCTGATTTCACTTTTGCATTAAAGGAATAGTTTCATCCCTTATGATAAAAACAGAAAGCTTTGATGAATTAGAAATACTTAAGGCAAGGCAAAGGGCAAGATGTTCAAAGTTTTACAGAAGAATTTAGGAAGCAAGCACTAAATTTGGGTATTGCACTTGATGTACATGTAGTTGTAACAATTTATATTGGCTCACTGCATAGTTATATTAGACATTCATTGTTATTGTTTGAACCAACTATTATTGATTCAGCCAATGTAAAAGCAATTCATATTGAGAACAGAGGCAAGAATGAAAGAGACAATCCATCCAGAAAGCCATTATTCAAACCTCCCAATGGAAAATCCAAAGTGAAATAGAAAGGGAAGGAGAAGAAAAAACAACGGCCAAAGAGGGAGAGCAACCTTATTGCAATCACTGCAAAAAGGAAGGCCACGATGACAATCACTATTGGAAGAAACACCCAGAAAGGCGTCCAGAGAAGTACGGAGGAAAAGGGAAGCAGAAAATAATAGCAGCAGCACAACAAGACCTTGGATCAGATTCGAGAGATAAAGCGCTGGTCACAACAATGGGAACAAAAGGTACCCTTACAACTCTTGTTGATTCTGTATCTCGTGAAAGTACCAGTTTTGTAGATGAGTCCTTTTCGAATGATAGAAAAATAATTTAATTGTTTCATATCAAGATTGTAGTAAATCACACCAAAGTGGAAAATATGTTTGACACTAGGTCCCAAGCAAACTTAATTGTAGAATCCCTAGTAAAGAAGCTTGGCTTAGAGACAAAACCACACCCAAAACCTTACCCACTGGGATGGATACATGATAAAGAGAAATTGAATGTAACCCGACAGAGTAAGGTCAAATTTGTGATTGTGTCTCAGCTGGTAAACGAAGTAGATTTGGATGTAATACCACTGGATATTTGTGGCATGGTATTAGGGAGTCCATACCTGTATGACAGGAAAGCAATATTTTTTTTCTATGAGAAAAAATATCACATCACCAAGGATGGGGTAGAATACATAGTGTGGGCTCATCAAAATAAAATTAATGCCAGCCTCATAAGCATTGGGAAAATGAAAACACTAGTGAATTCTAGTAAAAAATGCATGGTTAGGTTGTAAGGGAGAAAGAGAGCAAATTCCCTGATGCGTTCCAACACTACGATGGGAAGAATAAATAGGAATTAATGGAATTGATTCTGATTATAATGAACTATTTCAGGGGCTGAAGGGACTACCTCTGAAGAGGGAAATCCAACACAAAATCCATCTATTGCATGATGCCCCTCTGCTAAATATCAACATGTACAGGATGTCGGCGATTGAAATGGAGGAGATCAAGAGGAAAGTGTAGGAATTGTTGGACCAAGGCATCATCAGGCCGAGCTCCTCTCCATGCAGTTTGCTGATTGTTCTAGTGCCAAGGAAAGACGACAACTGGAGGATGTGTGTGGACTACTGCGCACTCAATAAGATATCGGTGAAAATCTGCTATCCCCTCCCACATATAGATGATTTATTGGATTAATCAAAAGGTTTTGTTTATTTCACAAAGTTGGATTTGTGTAGTGGCTATCACCAGGCCAGAATTGTGGAGCAGGACGTGTGGAAAACCGTCTTCAAGACCAAGCAGGGGCTGTTCGAATGGATGGTGATGCCATTCAAGCTTTGCAATTCTCCAACCACATTTATGTGGGTTATGAATGATATATTTCAACCTTTCATTGATGATTTTGTTCTCATGTATTTAGATGATATACTAGTTTTTAGCAATAGTTGGTTTGAACATGTGAGTCATGTAAAGAAAGTGCTTGATGTGCTAAAGAAAGAAAAACTCTTTGTAAAATTTTGAAAGTGTGAATTCGGGGAAACCTCTTTGGGTTACCTAAGTCATATTGTTGGTCATGGTCAGTTAAAAATTGATCCCTCTAAAGTTGAAGCAATTGTAAATTGGCCTAAGCCTACTAGTGTAACTGAGGTCCATAGCTTTCTAGGTGCAGTCCAGTATTGGAGGAAATTTATTACTAATTTCTTTGTTATTGCAACACCTTTGCATACATTGACAAGTGTGAAGCACATCTTCCAATGGGGAGGAATATAAAAAAAGTCCTCCAAGACATTGAAGGACAAAATTATCACCGCACCAGTCTTAGCCTTACCCACTGTCCAATAGCCATTTTAGATCGAAACTGATGCTAAAGGTTATGCCATGGGAGATGTGCTGGTGCATCAAAACAAGTCGATTTGTTACCATTCTGAGAATTTTTCTCAATATGTGATAAACTATCCCACCTATGACAAGGAGCTTTATGCCTTGGTGTAGAGTGTGAAAAAGTGGAAACACTGCCTGATTGGCAAGGAGACCATCATCCATACAGATCATCATCCCTTGTAGTAACTTCAGTCACAAACCAAGTTGCAACAATCTCATCATTTCAAGTCGATGCACTTTATTCAACTGTTTCATCTGGTAATAACATATAAGAAGGGCACTAGCAATAAAGTGGCCGATATGGTATCTCACCCTCCTATTTCTACTTCTATTATTTTGCATAATACTTCATTATCTTTTGAAAGTTATGCTAAACAATATGCTAATGATGATGAATTTAAGGAGGTTTATGAAAAACTAACCCATGGTTCACAAGTGGACAACTATCACTTGCAGGGAAAATTGTTGTATTACCTTGGTAAATTGTGTATTCCCATAGCAAAAAGAGTACATGTAATTAGAAAGGCCCACACCTCTCATTTTTGGACACTTTGGTGTTGAAAAGACTTTCTGTCATGTACAAATATTTTGTTTTTGGCCTAATATGAAAAACATTGTGACTCGCTATTAAAGGGTTGTGTGATGTGTTTTGTTTTAAAGCCCTCTAATAGAAAATTTGGGCTCTACACACCACTCCCTATTCGAAGTCATCAATGGAAAAGTGTGTCAATGGACTTTGTAGGAGGTTTACCTTTATCTAGGAAGAGTCACGACTATTTGTATATCGTCGTTGACTATTTCAGCAAAATGTGTACTCTTGTGTGTTGTAAAAATCATATTACTACAGAGTATACTTCTTCTCTTTTCTTTCAGCATGTTTGGGTCCACTTTCGATTGCCCACATTAATTGTGTCAGATTGGGATTCTCGCTTCCTTGGAGAGTTTTGGACCAGTATGTGGAGGATGATGGACATGAAACTGAAAAGAAGCATGACATTTCACCTACAGATCCACGGATAGAGAGACATTGTTAATTGTAATGTGGTAGACTTATTACAAGGCTATTGTGGGAAACATCCCAAGTTATGGGATGAAAATCTCCCCTATATACAACATTCCTACAACTAACTAGTGCATTCATTGACACAATGCTCAACATTCGAGACATGTATTGGTTACCTGCCAAGGGACCCTTTTGATATGGTCTTTGGAAGGGAGGATGGCTCAAGTGGACGTAATGATAGGGACAAAGCTAAGCAGTTCATTTATCAAATCCAATTGATTCACCAAGCAGTGCAAGAGAAATTGGAAAAAAGTCAAGCCCGTTATAGGGTTCGACATGACAAACACCAAGTTGACCATTTATTCCAAGTGGGTGAGAAGGTGTGGTTCCACATAAGTAAAGACAGGATGAAGGGAGAAGGAAAGAAGTTGTAGCCAATCCAGTATGGACCATTCACCATATTGGAGAAGATTGGGACCAATACCTTTCATATTAACTTACCTATATATATGGAGATGTACTCAGTAGTGAACGCGGAGAATCTAAAGCTGTATGAACCACCTTTTCTCATGGACACTGATGAGGTGGACACAGCTCCTACAGTCGATGATTTTGCACCAGAATATCTTGATGAGTTGCCCGAAGACATCATCCTTGACAGAAGAACTAGGATTTCACGGCAAGGACATGTAGAACACCTTCCAATTGGATTCAAAGGAATGCACCCTAGCAAGCCCAGATGGTTGGAGAAAGAGAAGGTGAAGGCACAGGTCGCTCACTTGCCAATTGACTAATAAAAAGCTTTTGGCGGTCCAAAAGCTCCTCAATGGGGAGGATTGATCCAGGTTGATCTTTAGATACAATGGCATAAAAAAACTCAAAAATCAAATTGAACGGAATGAAGTCAACTCAGGATCAGAGTGTAGATCTCATATTCCTGATTCTAATAGTGTGAACAACACTTCAATTTGAGTCTGGATGATGAAGTTATCACACAGGGAAGGTTGCTTTGATCCTTAAGAAAATGAGAGTTTTACTTCGGAAATGGGTTTTGAACCTTAAAGGCAAAGTCACAATCGAAGGATGCATAGAGGCAGACTTAGACAAGGTGCTGAGGAAACCCTGATCACCGATCTCTGACTAAATCAGATTTGTAGATCGGTGGGCAAATGGAATCGGAGGTCATATATATATTATATATATAATATATAATATAGTATATAATATATATTATATGATATATATATATAATATCTATATATATATCGGTGAACATGCATGAGTGATCGGCGATCAAACAATCGGCGAGATCATGAGCAGGAAACTGATGCAATCGGCCGACGCTGATATTGGCAATCGGCAGTTGGTAGTTCCCTAGTTACAAGACCTTAGGGACAACGATACGCCAATTTGTGACCTCAGGTCAGACCTGATATGGAATATATGCTCGATTTCACCAGTTCTGAAATCTGGGTAAATGGTTTTGGGGCAACTTTTTAGTTTTTTTTCGGGATTTTAAGGCCTTATCACCTCAATGATAAAAAAGTCATTTTAAGAGGCAGTTACACCCCCTGATTCTTCCATGACACCGACCTCCATTATTAACCAGACAGAGCCAATTTAAAGGGGATTTTATCTGAAAACCCATTATAAAACCTAATCGATGGAAAGAGTGGAGGATGCATTTTTGTTGCAGCACATTATTTGATTGGTAGGAGGCAAAGAGAGCATCTCTCTCTATGTTCAGATAGTTTTTACATGACCCCAGCCCTTTCATTGCTACGGATGGATTGGTGTTGTTTATCTATCCATATCAGGTATCCATTTCACAACCATCTTACAGATTGGAGGTATAAGCCTCTTGTGGACAGTTGATGATTGTAATTCTTTTCTTTCATTCCATTTTAATAAGAAAGACCTCCCCATTGTTGAGTTGGGCCCAGAGATGTAGTCCAAATTGGACGAACTCCATTATCAAGCCTTGGTGTCTTCTTTTTGTGTTTTTTATGTGTTTACTTCTTCTTTTCTTAAGTTCACATTTTTGTGTTAAGTTGCAATTTTACATGTGATTCTTTCCTATACATCTATAAGTGAAAACATCCTAGATCAACCTCCAATGTATATGAGAAAAGCATCTTGAGAGGAAAAATATATACCCAAAATAAAAGCTCTCTTCCTAAATTCTTGAGTATAGCTTTACACATTTTTCCCCTTAGCTTGCTTAAAATTTTTCCGTTCCATAATATCTTTTGTCATGTATGCTAATGGATAAAACCTCCTTCTTATTGCAGCAACAAAATCATTCCAACAGGATAAAGCCTTACCTTATTTGTTCATGTCCTCTTGAGTTTTGGATTCCCACCAAATCAGTATTGTACCTTCCAATCTAAGAGAATCGAGCTGAATTTTGGCCTCATCATCTTTGATTCTTTGTATCCTGAAATACACTTCAATCCGATGAATCCAAATATCTAATTTCTCACATCTACCTCCCGATTGTACATAGGAAATTCAAACATAATATGAAGCTTTAGCAAAGGAGTTTTAACATGACCTTTTGGATAATTTGGAGGTTTTTGTGAAAGGGTAGAAGGAGTAGAAGGTGGTTTTTCACCATTCCCTCCATTCTCATTTGGAGGCTTATTTCCTTTTCCTCCATCTCCGTTTGGAGGCTTTGATCTCTCTCCAAATAATCTTGAATTTCTTTCTTCATAAAAATCTTAACCATTTCAGACATCTCAAAGAATTCTTTTTTGAAAATTTTCTCATCTTTAGACATCCCTTCAAGACATTCTACATGTTCCATCACTATTGAAGCTTGAGGTGTGTTTTTTCATCCTTTAGACAATTTGAGATCTTGGCTGCACAATTTGTCCTTCTCCTCTTTTAAGCTTCAACCTTGTAAGCATTAGGAACCACTTGCAAACAAATCAATCCTTCGTAATAAGATGATCCTATGATACCAAAATGATCTGTAATTGAAAACTAAAGGTGATAAACAAATTGCAAGTGAAATTTTATATGTGTTTTTCGGGTAATGGATCAATTTAATAATCAAATAAACAAGTGATTTTTAAACCAAATTTTACATCCAAAAAAAGAAAAATAAGCATATCTGAAACAAATAACGTAAAGCATGATAAAGGAGTTCACCCCTCTCTTGGTCTACATCTTCTCAGTCAGCTTCCAATGTCGAGCATCTTTCAATAAGTCCTAAAACGTTTGTTTAAATGGATCTACAATGCTCAAACAATAGTAATGATGTCTCCAATGGATCTAGAACTATCCAAAACCCCCATATAGGTTCATTCTACGCCTCATTTGGCCAAAAATTGAGAAAGTTATGCCTATTACAAGTTTTTCCAAAATTTTATGGCTAGTCATCCTACAATTCGACCAAAATTTGGCTTGAGCACCACAAACTAGGAACTGACCCATAAATATGGACTACAATTCCACCCGATCGGTGAATTTTTTCGGACAGATAAACTATCGATTAAACCCCCAGTTTGGAAAGTTGTGGTCGCATGGGGGCCATGTGCCTAGGGGCCGAGGCTAACCACTCGCCCCCAGTGGCCGAGCTCCCAACAACTTGACCATGGTCATTTGGATGTGCATAAAACCATGTATAACACCTAAAATTCCAAGTTGGGTGCCACATTTCGCAATGAGTTCCTTTGCTAGTGGACGTGGTCATATCAAACCCATAAAACTTGAGGCAATTGCTTAACATCTGCATCAAGGGATTTAAATTTCACCATGATCCATCTGTTGGTGTAAGGTCTTGTGGTGGCCACATGGCTTAGGGTTGGACCCTACTACAAGTGGTTATGGGCTGGCCCCATTTCAATCCATGCTCATGTTTCTCTAATGATTCATGTGACCCTAGGGTTGCCCCCCTTAGGTTGGCTCCTTTAAACCTCTTCGCCCATGGATCTGAGTTGTATCAACTATTGTGTTTTATGTAGGTGTCGAGACTTGTGGGTTGGGTGAGCCCTGGTCACAAGACCCCTTCGTTGTGGTCCCATGGGTGTGGGATGTTTCCAAGGTCTAAGGCTTTGCTTGGCCCCCTTCTCCTAAATATGTGCCCAATAAACTTTAAATAACACCCCTTTGGCAATAAGGTTAAGAAAAATAATGTGGTTGATTGGTTGAGGTGTGTGTTTCTTGCTAGATGGTCACGAGTTGGAATCCTCAAAGGTGAGTTGACACCTAAATTTTTTTTTACATCAATCTGAGGAGGCCATGTGGCAGCCAACCATTTTCCCAAATGACCCTCCACCATTGGACCAAATAAAAAATACCAATAGGTAATCAAAAACCATGAAGTTTGGACCAATCAATGGAAAACACATGGTGAGAAACCACTAGCCCAAAATGCATAGTCAGCCTGTGTAGTCACTTTCCTAGTAAGCATACAGATTGTTTATTAGGTGTACCTACAAATTCAACTTTTAAAATTTTTAGTTATTTGACAAATCGATTAGAACACGATATCGAGAGCATATGTTATTGGCTTTGAGTGAAATGAATTTGTGTTGGATTTAGATCATTGATATCTATCCAGTCATTTAGGTTTTCATCTCTCTTGCACACTTTGAGTTCTGTGCACTAAATTGATCCCCCCGATCAATCATTAGTCCTCATAATGAGCATGGGACATACCCACCTTGTATAGATGTTTTTTTATTAGCATTCCTTCAAATCATGGTCATATTTCATCCTCACACAATGTTTTTCTATTATGCAACCATCTGACAAAAAGATAGTTCAACGACTTAAAAATTATCATCTTTGAGGGGGAAACCTCCTTCACATTACATAAATGAACAATTATTCAATGATCAAAATGGAAATACCTCCTTTATATATATAGGATTCTAAGGGGTCATAATATAATTAGAGCCTACATAATAATAATAACCTAAGGGAACAACAATAAAAATAATTTGCTTCTATGGGGCACAACAATAATAATATGGGTGCTACATGCACACACCAATAACGATAACAGGGATACTCTAGCATTATAGGAACCTAACATATCCATCTCCTTCAAAAACGTGTTGTCCTCAATGCTTAAGTAGATATGGATGGTTTTCTATAAAATTCACATTCTCCCATGTGGAATCTTCAGTGGGTAAGTTCTTCCACCTAATGCGATACTCTGAAATTGATCAATTTTGTGGCTATCCAGTTTTGTTTCCATGACAGATTTAGGCTCAAATATGATTTTCCCTTCTTCATCAAGTTATAGAAACACTATTTGAATTGGAATATTCTCACTGATAACCTTATTTAAGCATGAAACATGGAAAACTAGGTGTAATCAAGAAAATGGAGGTAGCTCCAATTCGTATTCCATAGTACCAATCCTTTGCAATACCTTGTAAGGATTATAGTACCTTGGGTGATAATTTATTATCCTTCTTAGCTTTCTTGAGAGACATTTTTTTGTATGGTTTTAGCCGTAAAAATACCCAGTCACCTACATTAAAACTTCATTCACTATGATGTTGATCTCCCTCTTGTTTCATTTGATTCTGCGCTAGAGTGAGGTTATCCGTTATGAGTTGGAGAACTTTTTTTTGATGCTCGATGTGATTTTCCATTGTTGGAACCCTAAAATTTTCTCTTAAATATGATGTGATGGATGGTGTATGATATGCATAAACTTCCATAAATGGGGTCATTTTTGTTGCAGTATGGAAGGAAGTGTTATACCACCATTCATCTATAGTTAACCACTTGACCCATTGTGTCTGCTTATTAGATACAAAGAAATAAAGACATCCTTCCAAAAATTTGTTCACTATCTCATTTTTCCCATCATACTAAGAAAGATAAGATGAGTAATGAGCTAATTGAGTACCAAGACAAGAAAATAATTCCATCCAAAAATTTCCATTGAAAATGGGATCCCTGACACTTACTATAATATTTGGATTTCCATGAATATTTTGAAATGTTTCTATAAATGTAGTAGCAACTGCACTGGCTTTAAAATGATGAGAAAATGCAAAAAAGTGTTCATACTTGATAAGTCTATCAACTACAACCATGATGATACTCTTTCCTTCAATCTTGGGTAATTATGTGATAAAATCCAATGAGATCTCCTCCCAACACTAACTTAGAATGGATAAAGGTTGTAATAGACCTGTGGTCTTAATTTTCTCAAATTTATGTTTTTGGAAAACAAAACATGCTACCAAAAACATATGAATATCATTTTTAAGGCCATCCCAAAGAAATTCCTTCTTAACCCTATGGTAAGTTTTTAAAAATCCCGAGTGCCCTCCTGAGGGAGAGGTGTGGAATTCCAAAAGAATATTTTGTTTGAGTTGAGAATTCTTACAAACATATAAGAGATTTTTGTACCATAATGAATCATTTTTTAAGCTAAATGTATCAGATGTACTCAGATCTTGTTGAAAATTTTGAATGAGTGACCACACCTCTTCATCATTCTTCCATTCATCACCGGCTTTGATTATTCACTCAAATTGGATATAACAAAAATGACACAAAGGAATGATTCCACATCCTCATCCTTTCTTGAGAGTGCTTCTGCAAGAACATTTTTCTTCTCTTTTTTGTAGATAATTGCAAAGTCATAAATCAACATCTTTGTCACCCATCTCTGGTTCTCTTATGAAGATAATATTTTTTCCATAATTATTTTAAGACTATCATGATTTTTTGTTTACCATGAAGTGTCTTCCCATTGTCAAGTGATAAAAATGTGTCTTTTTAACTACTAATTACCTTCACATTAATTGTCAACCCAGGGACGACTTTTTATTTCAAGAGTGTATACAGTCTGAGGTGGCTATTTTCTCAAGAGTAATGTTATGAGAGATGTAGTACAGTGCTCAAAATACAAGAGTAAACAAATGCTCAAAATGAGATCTACTTACAGCAAAAGACCTTGAAGCCTAAATCATTCATTCAAAAAAATAAGCAATGTATCACTCAAGGGTCCAGTAACATAAACTCATCCCTTTGGAAACTGATGTAACCAAAAGTAATCAAGGAACAAATCATCAATCTGTGGACTAGACAGCAAATGCCAATGCCCACTATAGCTTTAGATCGTTCTGCACATCAAAGCAATCAATAACACAAATAACAGAAAATGGAACAACAAACCTGAAATGGAGCAACAAACAAGAAACTATAATAGCAACTAAGTCTAGCAAGTAGTAACACATTAGTCTTATAAGATCAAATGCACTAATCGTGACCTATAGAAATCAAATGGATATCCTTCAGTCTTAGGGACGGATTGAACAAAACACCCAAAATGGAACAACACTGATTAAGGATGAATTATAGAATAGCGCTTGAAAACCTTATATACACACGACACACCTTAATGGTAATCTGATCTTGGTAATCGACTTATCAGTCTTAGTTATAAAGAATACGATTGTAATTCATCATGGAATGACAATGTCAGTTGAACAACAATCGTGATTAAGTGTAAACCATAGACGAATATAGTAATACCAATTAATAAGTGTTACAACACGGATACGTTGTAAATGAACAATAATACATTCTGTAAGGATCAACAATGCTATATCAATGATTGAAAGAATAGCAATGCGTTATAAGATCAGAATGCACATTACGACTTTCTTGTTATAGAGAACGATATATGAAATATAACAGACCTGCAATATAAGATAACAGATTACCAATTCAAGCTGATAATACAAACCATGCATAAACCAAAAAGATAATATACAGCAGTAGCAACGTACTCCACCAGAGGCTTGGCCCTTAGTCGCCAGTGGATGCTGCTGGGTTACTTCAGATGAACAGAATGAAAAGCAACTCCCAAATCATGTATTAATCATCAAATTGTGAAATCATTACAACAACAAAAGCTTGAGAATTACAACATGCAACAATCCCTTCTTCTTCCTATCGTATCATGAATAATCCATCATCATTCTTGAATCTCTATTTCTAAATCCTTAATTCTCCCTCTCTAAATTCATCATTTTTCCATTCTTTTTTTCCATCCCCTTCTCTGATCTCTGTTTTCATTTAAATAGAGAGAGAGCAGAGAGCAGTTACAATAGAGATAATTACAACATGATTTCTATTACAAAATTAGACTATGTACAACCAATTGATCAACAAGAAGATATATTTACATCCATATTTCAACAAGAACAAGGAGAATTTGGCTTTGCAGCTGAGATTTGGAGGATGGCCACAACAAAAAATCTGAGAAAATCATGCTCAAAGAACCCTGCGTTTCTCTCAGTACAAGCCAAATTTCAGCAAACTATCCTTCATTAAAGTTGATTGGGTCCGCTTTGGACGAAACCCATGTTCCAGATTTTCCAAATACTTTTCCATTTGCCCAGAATCTCAACCACAAAACTGTCACTTCTTATTCCAGCGCATTTTTGAGTTGGAATATTTAATGATCAAATCTTCAATCTGGAAGTTTTATTGGAGGCTAAAAATGGTGAATAATGTTCCAACCAATTTATTAAAACTATCATTGATAAAATCATGCATAATCATAAATTTATTAGAAATAAAGGAGAATAAATAATATTCATTCATAAGAGCATAAATCATTATAAAAATGGATTTATATAATAAATTATAATGAATGATATGATAAAGAGTAAAAATGGATGAAATAAGTGTTTAAAAAGTGGTCGTATTCACGACCCCACATACCCCCACACCGAATATATTGCATGTCCTCATGCAACAAAAAACTGAATATATTAGATGTCCTCATGCAACCCAAAGACAAAACCCATGTGTTAACAAGCAATAAATTTTTTTTTCATATCAGCTCATGAAATGGATAGAACAATTGAATTCTTCCTTAATTAATGAATATTCAATTTTAGAAATATTGATGAAGGCATAAAAATTTATACATTGACGTTCAAGTTATGTGCATATGAAGTTATAGCAAAATATGATATAAGTGACAACAACCTTCATTAACCATTTTCCCAAAAACTACAAACCAGATTTTGTTGAAATGTTGCAAGTAAATTTATAATATATGAATGCCTCTATGATCCAAAAATCAAATCGTTTTGATGCATAGATCATGAGATATAAGAAAAATGGCTGTAGGTGATAGTGCATGATTTCCGAAGTTTTATGAACTAATTTAACATGAGATTATCTGGGTTTGATACGTCTACGTTTTCTAGAAATCACAAGAATTGAGTTCATAGTTTTAAAAGTATTATGGAAATCAATTTCTGCACTATGTAAAAATGAAATTGTATGCCTTAAATGAGAAATAAAATAGAAAACATCCATCATGTGTAGCAATTCCTCCCCCTCTCTGAAGAATTAGCACGCCCTCGTGCGATGCTAAAAAACAAATAGAGGTGGTTGCTACCATCTGTTGAATTCTATGCTTGGTGTAAAACAACATGGAATAATGGAGGTGTTGAGAATGAATAAGAATAACAATGGATGATAAAGAATATGGATGACATGGTCATGAGAAAGAAGTGAATGAAAGGAACACTTCCCCAAACTGAAAGATAATATGCCACTAAAAAATGGGAAGTGGTAAAGATGTGGAATGAATGATGATAAATAATGCTTAATGGATATTCATTAAATTCTCCTAAATTCGTAATAAAATAGAAATTTATGCTATGTTACCTCAAATTTTACCTCCAAAAAGAAAAATGTGGAATGACATATATGTACTGGTAGTTGTTGAAGCTAACGTAGGCAGAGTTGGTGCTGAAAGTGATGCAAAAGGTGGAATCCCGGTAAACACATCATGTCTGAAGAATTGTTCACGTTCACAAGTTTCTCGAGCCTCTTTCATTAGTTGCAATAGTGTGGTCATGTTGTGAATAGAGTTCTCGCCCATACTTGTTGTTCTCCCATAAACAAATCACTATTTTGCATACAATGTTCTTGAATCCACAGTGTTAGTTTTGAATGGCAATAGATGAAGATGCATACAAAAATTTCAATCGGAAAAACTGATGTATACATGCAATACTAATATTTTGTTAAATCAACAAGTTATGGCAGAGTGCAGTGATCATATCACGTGCTATCCCATGATGCATACATTCCCCCTTCCAATTGGAAAAGGGATTCCATGACCATAAAGCATATGAAAGGTGTTATGCTGACAGCAAGGCAAGGGAATAAACAATATAACAGTGAATGAAGCGGAGTAGACATATTAATGATAGGACGACGATAGTTATGGTTATAATGAGAGCAGAGTATGTAAATATAGTTATGAATAAGAGATAGGATGCTTTGGATTGATGATAAGTTATGAAAAAGAGAAAAAGGACAGTAATATGCCAAAAAGATACTTTGTTGACGGTGTTCTAGCTAAAAAATGATGTGATTGATCATAAAAAAAATTCTCATGTATAAAGGTTCAAAAATATTGAAAATTAAGGAAATAATTTCTCCGATAAAAAGAAAAGAAAAGAAAAGGGTATTATAGTAATAATTGACGATAAGATATAACTTCAATACCATAAGGACAGCCTCTGTTACTAGCAGGTGTCCATACCCTCGGTAGGGTTGCTTTTTAAACCATATGAGCCAGAATCCTCAATTTATAACTAGAGAGTTTCAGTGTTGTTCTACAGAAGAGATCAGTTTGCTGGCATGGTAACCTGATAACCACACAACCATTCACTGGGATGTAGAAATAGTGATCAGGCCGGCTCGTGATGAGACCTCTTGTTCCAAGGGATAATTTGGCTATTCAGTCGATCATAACCCTGGTGTGGTGGCCATAATGGGAATGTCACTTTGTTACAACCTTATGGACATGGTAGGTTGGCTCATAATGAGACCCCCTATCATCCATCTGTGAACAAAATTTTGTTGTTATTACACATTTTTATGATAAAAAGAGGGAGGCTCAATACTCCTTAAGAGTGGGGATGGTGGAAGAAGTTGAACATGTCAATAGAAAAAAATATACTCATAATATTATTTATTATAGACAGAGAAGATTATAACCAGGTAGGGTGGAACTAGCATGGTATTAAGGTGATCAATCAAGATCATGTTCAACAGAAAACAATTCAGTAAATTAGTATATAAATAATTATGTCACTTTTGAAAATAAGCTATCATCAAGGAGCTGTCATGTGAAAGACTATAACATGAATGATATTAACTCGCTTCAATAGAATCCATAATTCTCGTCCTCATAAAAATAGTGTAATTCATGCCATGAAAGAAAATCAGTAAAATGTGGTTTGGATGAACTAGGAATAATCCCACAAGAGGAAGGAAGGATTGCTCTCGAAAATACTCCCAATGCGTTGCTCATTTGAGGGAACAAAAACACAAAAAAAAGTGTTGTTCTTTGTAAGGAACAACGAAGGAAATGCACAACAAAAAGAAAAAATACATACGAAAAAGTGTGAAAATGCAAATGTCGTTCCTTTGGAAAAACAAACAACAAAAACACTCAAAAAAGTGTTTTTCCTTGTAGGTAACAACAAAGTAAATGCACACCAAAAACCAAAAATACACACAAAAAAGTGTGAAAATGCAAATGTCGTTCCTTTGGAAAAAGGAACAACAAAAACTAAAAGTGTCGTTCCTATAGAAAAGGAACAGAAAAAACGCAAGTGTCGTTCCTTTGGAAAAGGAACAGCAAAAATCAAAAGTGTCATTCCTTTGGAAAAGGAACAACAAAAACGCAAGTGCCGTTCCTTTGGAAAAGGAATAGAAAAAATGAAAAGTGCCGTTCCTTTTGAAAAGGAACAACAAAAACTATCAGTGTCGTTCCTTTGGAAAAGGAACAAAAAAAACGCAAGTGTTGTTCCTTTGGAAAGGGAACAACAAAAATGAAAAGTGTCGTTCCTTTGGAAAAGGAACAGCAAAAACGAAAGTGTCGTTCCTTTAGAAAAGGAACAACAAAAATGAAAAGTGTCATTCCTTTGGAAAAGGAACAGCAAAAACGAAAAGTGTTGTTCCTTTGGAAAAGGAACAACAAAAAATGCAAGTGTCGTTCCTTTGAAAAGGAACAGCAAAAATGAAAAGTGTCGTTCCTTTGGAAAAGGAACAGCAAAACCGCAAGTGCCATTCCTTTGGAAAAGGAACAACAAAAATGAAAAGTGCATAAGTGTTGTTCCATTCGAAAAGGAACAAAAAAATGTGAAAGTGCAGAAGTGATGTTCCATTCGGAAAGGAATAGAAAAACGTGAAAGTACAGAAGTGTTTTTCCATTCGAAAAGGAACAACAAAATGTGAAAGTGCAGAAGCACTATTCGATTTCGAAAAGGAACAACAAAACGTGAAAGTGTAGAAGCGTTGTTCTATTCTGAAAAGGAACAGTAAAATGTGAAAATGCAGAAGTGTTGTTCCATTTCTGAAAGGAACAGCAAAAGGTGCTACTTCATTTTGAAAAGGAACAACAAAACGTGAAAGTGTAGAAGTGTTGTTCCATTTTGAAAAGGAACAACAAAATGTGTTGTTCTATTTCGAAAAGGAACAGTAAAACGTGAAAAAGGAACAACAAAATGGACAATCATAAAATGCAAACATGCAAAAAAACAAATTAGTTGTTCATGGAATTGATGCTGAAGATATGTTACAATTTGAATGAAGCAACACCTGAAACAAAAAATATAAGAGAAATCAGAAAAGAAACAACATTTTGTTTAAAAAACAATATGTAAATAAATAAATTAAATTACAACAGCTATGATATTATGTAAAAAAAATGATCTCTTTGAAAAATGTTTTGGCAGCAGTGATAAGACATGAATCTTCAAATGGAAATCAATTCTTCATTTCTTCTATTATGAATCTGTTGGGTAATGAGTTGGATAAAATTCCTTTGTTTCATTTAAAATTGCTTTCAAAATCACTCGTCCATAAATTGACATTCTTTATTTTCTCAAGACTTGCAAAAAACGAGTATCTACCTGCAATAAAACATTAAATCATGGAGAAAGAGAGGTGCGCGGGCTCTCCTAATCCAATAATTATGCAAAAAAACTAAAAATTAGTTACCGGGTAGAAAAAATCCACGGAGAAAATAACAAAGTAAAATTTATGTCACTTGCAGGAGAGGAGTGGCCAATCATGCTAACCTACAGTGTTTTAATCACAACTTTCTTGTTTTTTGTCAAACTTGGGTGATTCAAAAGCCAAATGAAAGATAATTCAAAGGTGTATCTCTAATAGAAACATATTTTAAAAATTCAATCATATGATATGCCAATTTTAGTTAGAACAACCTGCATAATAGAGTCATTTTCGATTACCCGAATTAGACCAATAGTTGATATTTCAAGCATAACTTTTTCGTTTGATGTTCGATTCGAATGATACAAATTGGAAATTAAATTAGATTCATTTATTTATCTACAATAGAAACAGGGTTTTAAGACAAGAATAATTGATAGGTAAAATACTGTAAAGAACAACAGGAAAGATAGAATTTTAAGAGTGCTGATTTACGATAGACAATCAGTATTTTGATCATAACTTTCCCATATGATATCAAAAATGAGTGATTCCAATTGCATTGTAAACTTTATTTATAGGGGAATCTACCATAGAAACATGTTTTAAAAATTCATTTATTTAAGCCTCCAAAAACGGACTGTGTGAACTATGTTCCTGAGCTGCCCGCTAGACATCCGGTCAATGTTTTGGTTCTAACTTTTCGTTTAAAATCCAAATTGAGTGATTAAAATTGGGTTGGAAAGTAGATATCAATGGATACTTATGATATAAATAGGTTTTAAAAATATTCACTTTTGGTCCCTCAAAACATGACTGTCCCGACTGTTTTTCTACACACCTTATCAAGCCCGCAAGCCAAAAAAATGATATCCAAACATTTTTTCATATTGATGATAAAAATGAATAAAAATGTTTCTAGAATCATTATTTATATTATAAATCATCTACATACAAAAATCAATTGAAACATTTATCATCGATGTTGATTTCGATAGCGTGTTGCAACAAAAGAAACAACTAGTTTTACAAAAATAAAAAAAAAATGTGTTTGTTTTATTTTTTATTTATTTTATTTTCTCCACTATCCTACTCTTGTTTGAGAATCGAATATGTTTATGTATAAAAGAGGTATCTCCAGTGGAGCCATTTTCGAAATAACGGCTTTCATGTATGCACATACCAAAATTTGAAAAAATGCATGTTAATGGATATTAGGGTATGAGAAGCCAACTTCCCTTCAAAAAATGGTATAAAAAATTGTTGAAGCATAGAGTGATGTTGCAAACAAATGATGGAGTGAAACTAATCTTCAATGTATCCGTTACTTTCTTGATTTCCCATAGCCATCATAGCATGAATTTCTTGGGCTTTTAAAATGGTTTGTTGATGCATACTAAACGAAATCTCATTTTCTTCCATAGCTTCTACAATTTTTGAATTTGAAACATTTTGAATCTCATTTAAGTTTTCTCTAATGATGCAAGTGAGATATAATGGATGAGAAGGGTGGGTAAATTTTGCAGTTCAACATTGTAAGCATGTTGTACTGGTTTGTTGTGGTGAGGGTGTGGAATTAATTGAGTAAGGAATTGTGTATGGAATGGAGCATTTTGGTGATGTGGTTGATTGGGTTGTGCGAATGGTTTTGATAGGCAAGCAAGATGTTGTGGAATAGTTGGTGAAGAATATGGAGAATGTGCTTGTGCTACAAGATTAAGGAGAGTAGTCATGCAATCATAAGGTGAACCATGCCAAACTTGTAGATAAGATTGATGGTTATATTGACATGGCTGCCCTAATACATTAGTATTCCATAATGGATTATGCAAGTAAGAGAATGGAGAAGAATGGTTTTGAACCATACTCGTAGGCCATGATTTCCATGGTTTTGACCTTGTTGCAGCTTCCTCACCTCTTTGATATGATACTTCCAAATTAGATAAGGAAGAACAACCATGTATAGTATGCTGCTTTTGATCATGAGGGCAAAACACTGCATCAAATTTTTGATTTTTATGAACCTACAAAACATCTAATTTTGAATTTAGAGAGCTAATAAAACCAACTTTAAAATTTTCAAATAAATCATTGACTTCAGCTCTTATGTCTCTTATTCTTGTAGCAGATTTGGAAAACAAAGAACAAACATCTCTAGAATTCTTACCAGCCTCGAAGATTCCTCTTGAATACCTTATGCAGAATTCACAAACATCATCATATGACAACTGAAAAACATCACCTTTTCCTATCAGATTTAAGACTTCTAAAAATTTATCTTTGATTCCTTTAAGAAGGAGTGTTTTTAACATCTCTTTTTCCAAATGCTTATATTTTGATTTTTGAAGGTTGTATTGAAATCGATCTACATAGTCCTCCAAAATTTCAACTTCCCCTTGTATCATACCGAAAATATCTTCATTGGATTTGCAATAGTCTTGGTACTTCTTCAAGAATATGTTCTTCATGTCCTCCCATGATTGGATGCAATTCCCACCTAGGCTCATGAACCAATCAGAGAGCTGCTCCTTTTAGAGTAAGAGGAAACACTTTCAATCTTGATCATTAGTACAATAATCATATCCTCTACAAAGTATTTCAAACTCAAATAAGAATGTATCTGGATCTTCATTTGTCAAGCCATGAAAATTTGGTAGAGACAATGGGGGAATTACGTGCATTTGTGTCACTCCTCCTAGATCTTTGATAGGAAATTCAAAAGTAGAAATGTGAGCCATTTCTTACCATAATAGAAGATGTTCTTCATGTGTTTATTTAAGGCTCCTTATTCAAATGTTTCTATCAATTGGTTAGTGAAATGGGTGGTGCTTACATCACCTCATGAGATTTGTTTTTCAAAATTTCTATTTTTTTTTTTAGTCATTCACACAAAAATTCAAACATTTACCCTAACTTTGTTAACAATTCTGTTGGAAAGTAGGCGGGGCAACAGGGCTTTTACATGCTCCTGTATGCAGGTACTTACCTTCCATTTTTAATACCTAATTCTTTCCTAATAGGCGCTCATCAGATGCACACTACTCTTTAAAAATGGCTACACTCTCCCCAGCAACGGCGCCAAAATGTCGGGTAATATAGAGGTGTCTTTTTAACTCATAATTACCTTCACATTAATTGTCAACCTTGGGACGACTTTTTATTCCAAGAGTGTACTCAGTCTGAGGCAGTTATTTTCTCAAGAGTAATGTTATGAGAGATGTAGTACAGTGCTCAAAACACAAGAGTAAACGAATGCTCAAAATGAGATCTACTTACAGCAAAAGACCTTGAAGCCTAAATCATTCATTCGGAAAAATAAGCAATGTATCAGTCAAGGGTCCAGTAACAATAACTCATCCCTTTGGAAATTGATGTTACTAAAAGTAATCAAGGAACAGATCATCAACCTGGGGACTAGACAGCAAATGCCAATGCCCACTATAGCTTCAGATTGTTCTGCACACCAAAGCAATCAATAACGTAAATAACAGAAAATGGAACAACAATTAAGAAATGGAACAACAAACCTAAAAAGGAACAACAAACAAAAAACTATAACAACAACTAAATCTAGCAAGTAGTAACACCTTAGTCTTATAAGATCAAATGCACTAATCGTGACTTATAGGAATCAAATGGCAACCCTTCACTCTTAAGGACGGATTGAACAACGCATCCAAAATGGAACAACACTCATTAAGGATGAATTATAGAATAGCGCTTGAAAACCATATATACACACTGCACACCTTAATGGTAATCTGATCTTGGTAATCCACTTATCAGTCTTAGTTATAAAGAATACGATTGTAATTCATAATGGAACGACAATGTGAGTTGAACAACAATCGTGATTAAGTGTCTACCATAGACAAATATAGTAATACCAATTAATAAGTGTTACAACACGGATACACTGTACTTGAACAACAATACATTTTGTAAGGATCGTCAATGTTATATCAATGATTGAAAGAATAGTAATGCGTTATAAGATCAGAATGCACATTACAACTTTCTTGTTGCAGAGAACAATATATGAAATATAACAGACCTACAATATAAGATAACAAAACACACCATATTATCGATTCAAGCTGATAATACAAACCACACATAAACCAAAAAGGTAATATACAACAGCAGAAACGTACTCCACTAGAGACTGGGCCCTTACCCACCAGCTGATGCTGCTGGGTTACTTCAGATGAACATAATGAACAACTACTCCCAAATCATGTATTAATCATCAAATTGTGAAATCATTACAACAACAAAAGCTTTAGAATTACAACATGCAACAATCCCTTATCTTCCTATCCTATCACGAATAATCCATCATCATTCTTGAATCTCTAGTTCTGAATCCTTAATTATCCCTCTCTAAATTCATCATTTTTCCATCCCTTTTTTCCATCCCCCTCTATGATCTCCGTTTTCATTTAAATAGAGAGAGAGCATAGAGCAGTTACAATAGAGATAATTACAACATGATTTCTATTAGAAAATTAGATTATTTCCAACCAATTGATCAATAAGAAGATATATTTCCATCCATCTTTCAACGAGAGCAAGGAGAATTTGGCTTTGCAGCAGAGATTTGGAGGACAACCACAACAACAAATCTGAGAAAATTGTGCTCAAAGAACCCTGCGTTTCTCCCAATACAAGCTGAATTTGGGCAAACCCTACATTAAAAAGGTTAATTGGGTCTGTTCTGGACAAAACCCATGTTCCAGATTTTCCAAATTCTTCCTCATTTGACCAGAAGCTCAACCGCAAAATTGTCACCTTTTATTCTAGTGCATTTCTGAGTTGGAATATTTAATGATCAAATCTTCAATTTGGAAGTTGTATTGGAGGATAAAAATGGTGAATAACGTTCCAACTAATTTATTAAAACTATCATTGATAAAATCATGCATAATCATCAATTTATTAGAAATAAAGGAGAATAAATAATATTCATTCATAAGAGCATAAATCATTTTAAAAATGGATATATATAATAAATTATAATGAATGATATGATAAAGAAGAGTGAAAATGGATGAAATAAGTGTTTAAAAAGTGGTCGTATTCATGACCCGACACCCATTAGGTAAGGTCACCATTGCTTTAATGCATGTAGTATTTCCAAAATTTCTTCTCATAAACAGGTTTGTGTAAATATTTTCCGTCTATTGGATGAATTATAAAAGCAATTAGTCTTCCTTCTTAGATTTAAGAAACACCAGTTCCCTTTCCTAAAGAATCATATTCCACAATAAAATATTTTGTGAAGTCTAGTGTAGCTAAGACCGGTACTTGCCACATTTCCTCTTTAACATGCTCAAAGGCCTTTGTTGTTTCTATAGTCCAAGAAAATGCTTCCTTCTTCAGTAATGATGTTAGAGGTGCCACTATTCTCCCATAATTCTAAACAAACTTGCGATAATATGCTGTCAACCCGAGAAATCCTCGAAGATGCTTTATGGTTGTGGGGATTTTCCATTTCTTAATTGATTTATTTTTGTTAGGGTCTACCTTAACACCCTCATGAGGTACAATATGACCAAAATATTGCACCTCTTGTACTCTAAAGAAACATTTGGATTTTTGCATATAACTGTTTCTCCTCCAATAGTTTAAGCAGCATGTGAACATGTTGAACATGATCCCTCCAAGACTTGTTGTATATTAGTATATCATCAAAAAATGCTAACATAATTTTTCTATGGAAGGGTTTGAAAATGGAATTCATCAAACCTTGAAATATGGAAGGTGCATTAGTAAGGCCAAATTCATGACAAAAAAGTCATAATGACTCTCATGAGTTCTGAATTTTATTTTCAGAGCGTCTTCAATCTTCATTCTAATTTGATTACATCCTAAATGAAGATCCAACTTGGTGAAGTAAATTTATCCATGTAATTAATACAACAATTCATCAATGATAGGAATGGGAAATTTATATTTAATAATGAGCTTGATGATCCCCTATAATATGGACACATATGACACGATCCATCCTTCTAGTGCCCCAATACTACTGGAGCAGAGAAATAACTTTGACTAGGTTGAATTATACCATCCTCTAGAATTTCTAAAAACCATACATTCAATTTCACTCTTTTGGGAATAAGGATATTTATAAGGCCTGATATTTAGAGGAGCACTTTTTGGAATATAGTGAATCACATGATCATGATCACAAATAGGTGGTAGGCCTTTTAGAGTCTCAAACACCTGGTAATGATTTCCCAAGACTTTTTAGATATCTAGAGAAATAGATGATTTCGATGTTTTGAACCCATAGTGAGCATAATTATGAAATTACACCCCATTTTTCTTTATTTATAATATTTTTATGCCATTAGAGCTAATTATCTTTCCTGTTTTCCCTATGATACCCCTTAATTCAAATTCCTTTCCTTCCCAAAAGCATTTCAAGAAAAGTTCTTGAGAATTGAAAGTTATCATCCCCAAATAATGTAACCATTGGACTCCTGGTACAACATCAATGCCACCCATTGGAATGGAAAGCATAGTAATATTCAATACATATTCACCCATGGTTAGTTTTATATTATGGCACTTTCAAGAGAAATTTATGGTTCATCCATTCACAACCATCACTTGATATTTTGGTGCTCGATATAGGAAGCAATTCAATTCCTTGGCTATCTTACAATGAACAAAATTATGGGTACTACCCAAATCAATAAACGTTGTTACCTTTTTCTTCAAGATATATCCTTCTATATTGAGAGTTTTAGGAATGGTAATTCCTGCCAATGCATTAGAACATATGTTCATATTCATTTCTTCTTTATCTATGTTTGGTTCCCAGTGTATATCCACATCCTTTGGTTTTTCTTTTTCCTTTTCTCCCTCCTCTTCACAAGCTATGTAGAATAATTTCTTCTCAGCACACTTATGACCTTTAGTTTATTTTCTATCATAACTGCAACAAATCCCTTTTTCTCTTTCTTCCTCCAACTGTTTTGGTGTCACCCTTTTAGGTTGTGGAAGACTAACACATCCATGTTTATAGTTGTGAGTGGTAGACTTCCTTGTTACCATAATTTTTCTTTCAAAATTTCTTTCTAACCTATATGCCTTCTCCAATGAATCAAGTTCCCGAATTTTAACCTCATGTTGTATGTTATCTTTTAAATTCCCTATGAAGACATCAATCTTATGCTCCTTTGGAATATCAATTACCCTAAAATTAAATTTTTGGAAGTATTCAATGTGCTCCTCCATTTAACCCTTTTGTTTGAGATTTATCAATCAACTAAAGAAGGTATTTCTCTTTGTATATTCATAATGTGCTATCATTTCCTTCGTAAAAATTGACCATGTGATAAGTGGTTTACGAGAACAAATCCATCTATACCATACAAACTTATTGGGTTCTAAATATAAAAATAAAATACATAACTTTTGTGAGGGTTGCACATCCTGTAGATCAAAATATTGCTCCATTTGTAGTGTCCATGTTACAATATCCTTTCCATAAAAGTTACTCATATATTTATTTTTAATTTGGTGGTTCGTAAACCCCACATTGGAGTCACTAAAATCATAATTCATATTCGTTTTGTCCTCATCATGATTTTCATGGATTACCTTGTCACCATCGGGAAGCCTTTCACGCAACAACTTTGTAAAACCTTCCTTCAAACTTTCTATTTCTATGTTTAAACCATTCATATAACCTTTCAAACCACCAATGTTTCCTTTTAAACCATCCATGTTAACTTTTAGTTCACCTTTCATTGCTCTTGGTGATAATGAAATCTGTTGGACTTGGTCATGTAATTTTGATATATCATTATGAAATCCTTCCTCTTCATGCGTCATTGTAGAGCTTTCTAAGGGCTTAATCGATGTAGAATTATTTTTATTAGGAGGAAGTTTATAACCCAATACTGATATATATGTTTCAATATGCCCTTTGAATCACTTCAAACTAATTTTTGAAACAAAAGTTATGATATTAAAAAAACAAATACACACCTTTTTCTTTCATTTAGGAGCTCAATCTTGAAAAGGTTGTAACTATGTAATTTTGGATCTCTAGGTTCTAAAATTTATTCCTCCGGTAGCTCTAAGAGTCTTATTTTCAACCCCATAAATCTTATACTGATTGGATTCTTCAAGAAATAGTTATTCTAAATCTCCCACGATGCCATGATTATGGGCTAGTTCCATAGAGAAATGTTGTATTGGATGCCACATGTCACTTTTTCAACCTTATGCCCTGCAATTACTATACACAAAAATAAACTCCATTCAATTTCAGACACTATTTATAGAATTCGAATTCAATGCTTGGAATGAAAGTTATGATGATTTTCCCTAAATCACTTGTCTGATATAGAATTTTGGAGCTTGTAAAAACCTTAACTTCCTTAGATAATATATCTGAAAATAGAGCGAACGAAGCTTTGAAAGTTTTACATGAAGTTCACCAAGAGCGCATCGACATGTTAAAATTGTTCACTTTTGAAGCCTCGTAAAAAAAATGGTATTGTGAAAATACGAATATGTTCTGTTTGAAGAAGGAAAGCCCTAGAATCCAAAGCTCTGATATCAAATGTTATGCAACCAACTCACAAAAATATAGTTCAACAACTTAAAGATTATCCACTTCAATGGGTAAACCTCCTTTAAATTAGATAAGTGAACAATTCTTCAATGATACAAATGACAATACCTCCTTTGTATATATAGGAGTCTACATAACAATAATAATGTAAGGGCACACCAATAATAATAGAGGGCTTCTATGGGGAACAAAAATAACAACATGGGGGCTACATGGGCACAATAATAAAAATAAGGGGGATACAATTGTATTATAGGGACCTAATATTTTCCTTGCTCATCTCCCCATCAATTTATTTTCTCTCTCAAGATGTTGATCAGACTCTCAGTCTGAAAAGAAAAATGTGATGTATTTTGGTTATACATTGTTTCCTTACCTAATACATTAGGGGGAAATTGTTCACATGGAAAAATTGTACACACATTTGCACAATCCAAATCATGCCCAAAGTCCTCTAATAGAATGTACATGTAAAGACTTTCTAGCTGAGTACATCATGAGTACAAAACTAAAAAATTCTCGAGAGGTTTCAATTACAAAATTTACTTGATTAGCCCATCTAAAGGACAAAATTAGCAACCACATAGACTTTTCTTTGATAGTGCGTCCTCAAACGAAATTGCAAGTCAAAAGTCCGGGACTACTTCACGCACTTGGAAGATGGGATTCCCTAACATGAAATAATCAAGGACATCCAATTTCGATTGGAGCCAGAGATATTAAACCCCCAAGGGATCATGTTCTCCTTCTCATAACTCATTTTATCATTATTTTACCAATGCAAGGAAGAGTAATTCAAAATTTTATATGAATAGGTCACTACAAGACTAAAAAGAAGGTAATGTTATGTAGACAAAATTACTCCCAAGAAATCTTGCATTGCATTGTTAAGGAAGATGTAGAGCATTGTTATTCTGGAAAAATTTCTCCTTAGAAATACAACATTCTACTAGAGGAGAATTTCACCATTGAGAGAGTCTTCATACTTATTTGAGAGAGAAGAGAATCTTCCAAAGAGATTTAGGAAACGAACCACCTTGTTGAGGAATGCTTAAAACCATTTCCCAAATAATTTTCTCCTAGTGTTTAGGATTCATCAATTGTATCTCTTCTACATTCAATAGTCAATAAAGGGATGCCTTTTCCATTACTCTTTTGACTTGTTTTCTTCATTAAGTAGTGTTTAGATGTTTATCTTCTAGGTTTAATTTATGTTTATGTATGCATTGTTTTAACCATTTAGAGTGCTTTATTTTCTTGTCTTTGTCTACTAACAATAACCAACTATATGTATTTTTTTTTGCAGGGAAAAACCAACTGCTATGAAGGTTTCCTTTGTTACCCCATAGAAACAAAAGTATTGCTAAACTCTTCCTCCTAAGTTTCCCGATTCATTCTCCCGGGGAGGCCTATAAGAATATATATATTTGTCATTCAAAAGGTTCAGGTTAGTTTGGCTAGAGTGGTGGAGATCTATAGTGAGATCTAGTGTCCTAATTATCAGAGAGATCGTTTACTTTATGAGACAAGGGAAGTCTAGGCTACCAATTTGGAGAAGGAGATACCCTACTATTAAGGTATATCATGTATCAATTTTGATTATTAATGTAATTTATTCATTCACCTCATATGTACTAGTAATTTTGTTGATTATGTTCATGTTGACTTATTATATGTGCTAATGTGCCCTCTGCAGGAGGAATTTTTCCTTGTTTGGTGCTGATTGTGTACAGAGTACATGATCAAGGATTATTTGTAGCGAGATCCTTGTGTTCACTAAAATTTCTATTAATATGCATTAGGATCAACATCTGTTATCAATCTACAAGGGATTTGGTTCTCACTTCTACCCTTCTTATTGGAAAGCAACAAATGCATGGATGGATGCCATTGCATGAGGACATATTCTCCTTGTTTGATTCATTGCTGGCATGCTTTTACAGTTTAGTTTTCTTTAGGGAAAAAGTCATATAGAAAATCCTTCTTGTGGTTATGCATTCATAGTCATAACATGGTATTATACTCTTGTACACTCTAGTGTATGTAGGCCAAATTTCCATCCTAGGGATTTGGATACTTTTGATTGTAACCTAATAAAGGCTTAAACATATTCCTATTAAATACTTTTATTATCCTATATATTTGTAGATGGCATTTTGTAGTCCTCTTAAATGTTGTGTCCATATTTTCCTAGAATGTAATCCAAAATTTTATAAGAAATATATCGTCATGTATAAAATAATGATCCTTCATATCCCAAAGTGTAGTTAAACTTATTAAAGGAACACATTTATTTCTTTTTATTATTCGATAGTTGTACTATAGGGAGTGAGACTACACATATTGTTGAACCTATCAACTACGAAAAGTAGGTAGTCATGTCCATTACTAGTATTTGGTAAACCTCCAAACAAATCAATATAATTTATTTCCCAAGGATGAGAAAGCATAGGGAAAGGATGGTACACACCGTATTTCTTCTTATTGGGATTACTAGTAGAAAAAGATATACATTCTTTAATGAACTTCACTACATATTTTTACATTATGGGCCAATTCACATACATATAGAAATCGGAATCTATCTTCACAAACCCAGAATTCCTTAAAATGTTGGAGGTGAAAACCTCTTGCATTAGCTATTGTAAATCACTTAAGGAACACATAACATTTAGCCTATGGAATAATCGATTTTGGAGATTACAGTCAATTATGTTGTCACCATTATCCACATGACACTAGCCATGTAGTGATTAATAAACATCCTTGAATTCCTAATCCTTTTTATGTCTCATATATGTATCATTCATGTGCATTATAACTCTCAAAGCTATGAATTTTGATGTGGATATCCTTGAAATCATGTCATCCAATTTGATTGTGTTTCCCTTCTTATACTTATACGATAAATGAAAATACTATAGCAGCCCCTTCCACATACAATTTTTGGTTTTTTAACTTCCTTTGGGCCTACAATTATTGTAGTAGTTAATAATCTATGCAATTGACTATCTCTTTTCGCATTATATAGTATCTATTCTTCTTGATAACATGTACTAACATACAAAGAACCTTGTCATACGTAGAGAAGTTTAGAACCACCCCATGAAATAATACAAAATGGAATAATCCAAACCTTCATCCATGCATTAAGATCACTCCCATAGCACATCCACTCACATTTGACTCAACTTGGAAGTGATCATAGAAATTCAATAATGTGTGAACTAGTGCACGATTAATTTTCTTCTCAAAATATTCAATGGCCTTATGTCAAACGTTCCCCTAGTGGAAAATATTGCCACCTACTACCATAACCTGTAATGTTGCAATTAATACTGAAAAATGAGTATATGAATGTCCTACTATATCATTATATCATAAATAAAATACAGATATTATAAATATTTATAAGCACTAACCATTTTATGATGCCATCTATCATTGTAGGATTTATCTTAATCTTCCCTCCACTAATCACATAGCCTAAATACATTGTGAATTTCTTTCCAAACTCACATATCTTAGGATTTTATAATAGTTGGTTCATCCTCAAAGTATCTAGCACCTACATCAACTCTGGCATGTGCACCTACCAACTGGTAGTGTAAACTAGTATATCATCCAAGTAAACAATACAAAAATGAATCTAGAGAGGGGAACACTACAACATTCATTAATTCCAATAAATGTAGTTAATGCATTGGATATAAAAATTGGCATAACTAAATACTAATAAAAATCATGTTTGGTTTTGAGAGAACTCTTGTAGGTTTCTTCTACCTTGACTCACATCTTATGATACCATGATTTGAAATAATGATTTTCAAAGTATTTCCCTTCTAACAATTACTCCAACAAATCATCAATCTTAATGAGGGGATATCTATTATTTACTATAATGTTGTTTAATGTTATATAATCAATGTAAATTCACCAAGTTCCATCATTCATTGGAACAATTATGATGGGTTATTCACATGGTGAGGTACTTAATTGGATAACTCCCTACTCTAGCTACTATGGCAAGTACTTCTTCAACTTGGTTTCCACAAGAATGGACTAGTTATAAAACCTAATGTTTAGGAATGGAGAGGAGAGTTTAGAAAAAACTAGATATCCTTCTCTTATTTGAACTTGGGTGGTAACCCTTGGGCTCCTAGAACACTCCCTTATATTCTTGCAACAACACTTTTAGTTTCTTCCTTTGGTCCTTAGTGTAAACATCTAGGGATGTCTTCTTTATAATTAAATCTTCTATAGACTGATTTCTCTTAATAATAATAAAACATACTTCTTGTTACAAATTCATAGTTACCTTTATCTATCCCTCCTTGTTCGACCCATCCTAATAGATATGAGCTAGGATGGCCATGAACGTCCAATACAAGTTTGTTGAGTATATTAATTACTATGATATTTTCCTCTAAAATTGAGTCAAACAAAGAATAAATTTTTCTTTTCTTGACATATATCTTGTATGGAGGATTTTGTTCTTGTATTTCTCTTAATTTTATTGAAGGCTACTGATATTTCCCTCTTCTATAGTTATGCGCATTTAATCTTCTCATCCACATTCGGTATGAATTTCAGCCAATTCATTGAATCTATGGCTACGCGATTTCTTACCTCTATGTCCTTATTTTTGGCTCCTCTAGTTGACATATGGATATAATTCCCAACACACCACCTTTTTGTCACCATAAATTTTGTATTAGCTATATTAGTTACTAGGGTCTTTGCACTAGTGTGTTGCGGTTGTTATCCTGTACCTTCACCCTTTCTAACTTTTATTTCCCTCAATGGAAGCTTCCAATGCTATTTCTACTTTTAACCACTTGATTTACCTTTCATTAGGCCTACATTTCCCAAGTGTTGTTCATGTAAACAATCCTCATCCACTATTTTTAGGATTGAAAAACATCACATTATTTCATATATGGTTATGAAAAACCCTTAGATACTTGATGGGTACATCTATGTACTTTGGAGAGATAGTAAAATTATTTACATCTTATTGAATTCTATGGTTCACTCCTCTACACTCCAAACTTCTCTTTGCTCAAAGTAGTGCCACGATATCCAATTGTACTCTACATACTTGATTAGTTTACAATGGTTTTGATATACTCCCATTTAGTTAGAGTAATGCCTCCCTCTAGTCCAATGTTTTATATATGGCTTTCCCACTAATGCAAAGCATTGCCCTCTAATTTCAAATAAGAAAATGAAATTTTATGTTCCTCCTATATGTCGAAAATGCCAAGGTAACCTCTAAATTTTGCAGGTAGGGACTTAATTGCAAAGCCTCTATCTCACCTTGATATCAACTTTCACTTCCATATTGAAGAGAGTTTATAATGGTTCACAATGTTGAAACTCAACTAACCTTTTCTAGGTTTCCTAAACTCCTTTTCCAGTTCTTTCTAATCCCTTAGTTTTACCTCCACTCTATCCTGTGAGTTAAGACCCCTATATTCTCATATCATCCCATGCTTTATTGGTTACAAATTTGATATTCACATTATGGCTTATATCTATGAAATTGACTTCCATCCATATAAATATCTACCCTTCCATATGTCAATGGTTATCATAAACAAATTCTCTAGCCATGGCTAAAGATTTATGAATTTGTAATTAAATTGATTTGATGGCCTTTAAATTCACAAAAAAAAACCCAAATAAACCTACATTGTACCAATATTATATGTAAGTTTTTGTAGATAGTCCACTGGCTTGTTCTTCGAAACATATATAGGAAAAGGAACTAAAATCTATACTATGAAGGGTAAATTTATTTTATATTCTATATTTCTAATAAGTGTTTTATTATTTATGCATGAAATATACAATATCCAAAAAATAAATAATGTGTAAACACAATCACTTATACACCAAAACGAATAAGAAGTTATGGTCTAAGAAACACTTATTGAAAAATCAATGTAGAAGGTGAGGCTAATCTATTCTCTTTTTCTATAATGGAAATGGTCCAAGTATAAAGGAGAAGGTGTTATTTATGGATTTGACTAATATTTGTGGCCCTTGGGATACTATATAGCACAAATTCCTTTATTATTGTCTCTTTCTGTCGATACTTAGTTACTCTATTATGGAACAAAATAGAATTGAAAAGAATGGAACCCATTTCCCTGTTACTGGTTATATTATAACATACCTCAACAGCCAATTATGGGTTATATTTGATCCATTCAACCATCAACATGAGTTAGAACTTGAAATTTAGAGAGACTTATTCATAGTCTCCATATGTCTAACCCCTTTTCCATGAGTAACAAGGGCTAACATGGAATTCTATCAAATTATGGCTGTGAGTCATGATAGGTCAAGTCCAATGAGGCATAAATTTTGTATCCAAACTCCAATCAATGTGATTATTGGACCATTGTAAAATTATTTCAGTGCATATAAGTGGCAGTGGGTCCAACAGTTATATGGAGATGTTTCACCCCATAATATGTCATTTGGGGCATCAAACTAGACCTGAAAGGTTTCATATTCCAATTCTCGAAAATTGGTCCCGTAAATAAAATAATTCATGTAAGTGGATTTCTTGAATTTTTTCATTCCTAAATTGTTGATGTGGATGTAAAATAATATAATGATCCAATATATCTTAGAATTGTATGATTTATGTGCAACCTAATAATGTAGTAGTTTCAGGAATCCCTGACAACGGTGTCAAAATAAAGGAACACATCGTATAATCTAGTGTAGAGAAAAGATAAAGGATGTCATGAGGGACTTGTTGTGGGTTAAGTTTTGGCTAAACGCTAGGATATAGTAAATCTCAATAAAAGAATAAGAATAACAAAATTGGTAAGACCTTAGAAGCATCTATGCATGACTATGTAAAAGCCTAAGCACATTGATATTTAAGAGTCATCATACATATGTTTTGGGCCTGATCTTCTTAATGGTTTGTACATATATCTAAAGATGAAAATTATTTTGGATTCTCTTATATGAGTGGATTATAGTGCATAGAATCCATAATATATTATATAATTTTCTATACTCACTTTAGTCATCTAAATTTATGAATTTTTTAATGTAAATAAAAAGGTTAGTGAGATAAAGTTCTAGGTACAAAGATTTGAGTTTGTGGTAGATTTTTATGTCAAAGTTATGCAATTTAATTCATGTTTCTAATACAATGGATCACTATTTTACATTATATGTATGTGTTCCTACTATATCTAAATGATGTGGGAAAAGGCCTAAAATTAAAAATCCCCATAATTTGATGAAAATAGTGCCATGTTGAAAATCCTTATGAGACGATTACAACACAACTTGAATCACGTTAAATACAATTCATATGAAAAATTTATGTCACTTCGAAGCTCACGCCAAACAACAAAATTTGGATAGGCTGATATGTGGCACATTCTTATAGTACCATATGCCAAGACCATACATTTGACGTGGACCAACATGGAGTTGGCACATGGAAGGAAGAGGTTTATGTGGATGTTTTTTGATTGCAAATTAGGTGGGTTATAGTGTACCAGGTAAGCCAATATTATAATGACACGTGGAGAAATCACATGATAGAAAATCGAACTATGAGTAGCCTAAAGGGTGAAGATATTCAATCAACCGAATAATATGAGAAACAAGATTTAAACGTGGACCTAATTAGAGACAGGCCAAATACCCAGCCATTGAACCACATATTTGGTTTTTTATATGAATGTTGGATTCTATGTATATGGTTTGTTATAACGAGAGTCTAAAAGTGGGGAAAGCCACAGGTTTGAACCGACGACCTCCTTGGAATCGATAACCAAACATGAAGTGTTTTAATGGATGCATTGACAACATATTACAACCAACAGAATCACATTTACTAATATGGTTGATATATATGTTGATAGGTGTTTATGAAACATATATACAATCACATTTTCCAATGTGGTTGATATACACTATTAGACTTATATCAACCACATTAATAATTATTATGGGTTTTTTTTTAAACAGCAAATATTTATGATTATTAATAATTATATAAATAATAACAACCATATATTTATATAATTATTATATTAATATTATAATAATATTAGTAATATTTTTAAGAAGAATAAAATCATAATATATTAGATTATCATTATATTATTATAATAGATTATAAATTGCATAATAGTATTGGTAATATTGAATTAAATAAATAATAATAATAATAAATATATTATTATTATTTATTTTATCAGATTTATTAATTCCAACCATGTTTATTTTGTATTTTAAATATTTATCTTAGGGTTTGTATACATTGGGTTTATAATATTCTGGTCCTTTTTGTTTAAATATTATTCCTCGTTCATAAATCCCTTGCGATTTTAGTATTAATCCCTGGGTAATATAATAATAATAATAATAATATATTTATTTATATTATTATTATTATTAATTATTATATATATATTTATAAATATAATAAATAATAATAATACTAATATTTTAATTATATTATTATTATTACCCAAGGGATTCTGAATCGAGGGAATTAATATTATATATATATTATATATATTATATATATATATTTAATTTATATAATTATAAAATCTAAATACTTAGATTAAAAATCAATACACATGAAAATTACAATTTTATTCATTTACACCGTCGGTACAAAACATCAACATTACGGTTTAAAATCAAATATCTAAATCAATTCAAATGATTAAAATTTTGGATTTTAATAATGAAAATATAGAATTTTAACAAATTAAAAATGGCCCATTTAAAAGAAATCCCCAAAAAAACGATACCATATAAGTACCAATCATACAACACCGGCAATTTGACTTCACTGTGACTGTCCCGTCCTTGTGGTGGGGTCGTCCTTTCTCCCGCCGGCCGTCAGTTTGGTACGTGAATAAACTTCCGTTACTGCTGCTTTTGTAGTTTCAGAAATTATCGGGAATTTAAATATATTTCCCATTGCTCCTCCAATTCGCATGAATTTCTTCTTTGTCAAGGAGTCTTCATTTCTGGGGAACTTCTACATAGGGCACATATCATCGATCACTTTTGTCCATGAGTCAATCATGTCTTCAACTCATTAGAAAGTGATCATCAGGTTTTCCATCTGGCTTTGCTTCATGTTATTCTGCGTTTCTGCATATTTTTTGGAAGGACATTACATCCTTCTATATGGTTTGCTTGGAAGTCACACAAATCTTCCCTTTGACAGTCCTACATAAGCCCAACCAGATGTTAGTTCAAAAATAATCAATGAGCACTTCAAATCAAAATTACTGATGTGATGATCTTTCACCATAACATCTTCCTGTAAGTATCAACATCCTGCATGAAAATTGACACATCTCCCACATATATTCAGTGTCAAGGATCTCTATCTTTTTCTGACTTCCATCAGAGTCTTCACATCCTTTTGGGAGATCTTCTAGTTAAATCTTCTTGGACGTCGGATTTTGAATGCCTTCTACCTCCGTTGCATATTATCATGACCTCTTCTTATCTTTTCACACGCTTTATTCCCAGGAGCTTCCAATTAGAGTTCCTCAATCATAGTCAGCGACCTCATACTAAATATGAGGAAATATTTTGTTGGTTTCATCTAGTGTGACTTATGCCTTCTAACATTCTTTCACAGGAGGAGATTCCTTTCCTTCAATCATGCTTCAAAATAGAAGTAGTGATCCTTGTTACATGAAACCATATGACATGACTTTATAATATTAAATACAAGCATACATACCTTATTTACCTTTAGGTCATCTAGGTTTCTTTCAACAACTTCCTTGATTGAAATGATTTTCAACCCCTTGATCTGCTTCATCTCTCATGTCATCATACCATCATCCCATGAACTCCACAAGTTGGAGTTCCTAATGAAACACTTGCTTCCTCTCTCAATCGGTGAATTCTTCAATGAGGATTTCATCTCGCATATCCTTATTCAGCAGACGTTTCCCTGTTAAACTGATGTATGATGAGACTTGTCCTGGATGACTTCTTCCTTTGATCTTTCAGTGAGCTCACCAAGAGCTATATCCTTCAAAGTTGACTATTAGACATCCTTCATGTTTCCTATGGTGATGTCACAAGCTCTTCATTCTAATGCTTCCATGATGCCACGATGCATCTTATTATTTGTTATAGCCATATCCTATAACATAAGATTTGGAAGCTATGTGAAGCCATTTTGTGAGGGAGACTATCTCAAACATAGCAGATATTTCTTACTTCCTCTCTTCTTGGACTTCTTCTTTTCAGCTTCCTCCAATTCTTCGGTGATATGGGTTTCTTCTCTTCTCTTGATATTGTCCCTTTAGGACAATCTTTCCTGTAAAGTCCATAGTCTTTACTTCCATAGCATTGAATCTCAGCTATGCTCTTCTTTCTTTCCCGAGGACTAGAATTTTTCCAAACTTCCTTTTCTTCCAGCAAATGTTTGAGTTCAAATCCCCCGTGGGTACCAAGGTTAGTCTATATATATATATATATATATATATATATTATATATATATATATATATGTTTTAGACTAACCTTGGTACCCACGGGGGATTTGAACTGGTGACCTATCGCAAGGAGTGCCTTAACAACGCACCCATTCACCGTCAATCCAAAGCCTCATGGGCCTCTGAAGGAATAATATTAAACAAAAGCGACTAATATTATAAACCCAAGGAACTAATAAACACAACCGTTTTATTATTATAAACTGAGGGAATTAGTGAACCAAAGGGATAAATATTAGAAACCTAAGGGAGCAAGAAGCGCAAGGGATTGATATTACAAACATACGAGGTTAATAAATTTGACCATGATTGATATTATAAACCCAAGTTAATAATAAACCCAAATGATTAATTCGAAAACCCCAAGGGATTATGAACCCAAGGAAATAATATTAAATCCAAGTGACTAATATTATAAACCAAACATTGGTAAACCCTAATATAAATATTAGAAAGACTAAAATAAACATGGTTTATTTTCATGGTGAGACAATCCTTGTCACAATGTGACATTCAACTATGGCTAACCATTGTTGGCTATGATTGTCAATGGTTGACCATGATTGAAATTATAAACATAAGGAAATAATAAACTGAAGCGATTGATATTATAAACCCAAAGGAATAATAAATAAGAGGTTTTAATACTATAACCCCAAGGGATTATGAACCCGATAAAATAATATTAAATCTAAGGGACTAATATTATAAACCCAACTTATATAAACTCTAAGATAAATATTCTAAACACTAAAATAAACATGATAAACCATCATTGATTTTCATATTGAGATAATCCTTATCACAATTCCATGTTGGACCATGGTTGACTACAGAATAATAAACACAAAGGAACAATAAAGCCAAGGGATTAATACTAAAACCTCAAGCGATTATTAACCTAAGGGAATAATATTAAATTGAAGGAGCTAATATTAAAAATCCAAGGTATATAAACCCTAAGTGGAGACAATTTCTTTCATGATGTGAAATCAAAACATGATTGACCATAGTTGACAATGGTTGGTTATGGTTCACCATGATTGATATTATAAACCAAGTTAATAATCAACACAAGGGAATTAAAAATAAAACCAAGGGATTGATATTATGAACCGAAGCGAAACATAAACCCAAGGGATTAATATTAAACCCAAGGGACTAATATTAGAAACCCAACATTGGTAAACCCAAATGTAAATATTACAAAGACTAAAATAAACATGGTTTATTTTCATGGTGAGAAAATCCTTTTCAAAATGTTACATTCAACCATGGGACAGTTGAGTGTAGGAATTGGACTTAAGAAAACTTCTCAACACTTAATTGTCAACTCGTGGGATTCATAAACTTAGAGATGAAGCATAGGCATGTTAGAGATGGTATGACTTTTCTTGATAGAAATTCCTACTTTCTTAAAGGAAATCTTGTAGAATTGAAAGAGTAAAAGATAACTAAATCATCAAAGTAATCTAGTGTTGGACACAAGAAAGAATGCATGCAAAGGAATCAAAATGAAAAGGAAATCACTCCAACTGATCAATTTTTAAACTTGCCCTTAAACTTGCTTCTTTAGAGATTTCCTTCTTGCACTAATATGTGCTGCACTATCGCAGTTTACTTGCACTAGCGCACAGAAAAAGGTTTATCTACGAGGTATAAATGGTATCTTTACCAAAGGATTTTTACTCCATGCAAGGGCTCGAACTTCCAGGGCTCAGAGCACTCAGATCTCATGACAAGAAACTAATTGTTGCACCTGATCAGAGCTTCGTGGACTTAGCTATTAATTCTTAAAATGAGTGCTATATTATTGCAAGTGTCAAATTAAATTTCACATATAAAAAGTGAATGTTCCTGATCTTAACAGAATTCAATAATGAAGAAACAATCAATATACATTTATCTTTTCATAAGCATTTAATGAAAGAAAAGAAGATTGTAGGAAGTAAGCTAAAAATTCTTGCTGCAACACACCACTGTACACTAGTGCAGGTTCATTTCTCCTACTTGGAGCAGGCGGGGAAAACCAATCAAATGGAATTGCAGGAAATGAAATATCACATCAACGTGCATTGGTGCAAGTTCATTTCTCCATCTTGGACCAGGCAGGGAAAACAAATTTGAAATGAAGTGCGGGGAAAGAAATTACAGGAAAAGGAAATTTATCTACTTCACACAACGGCTCCACTTTCACTCAGACAAGAATGCATGTGCTGGAAATTAAATCACACTTGACAATGTAAACACAAATTACAGGGAAACGAAATGGGGTAAACGTGCTAGGTTGGCTGGGCCGAAGCCAACCAGCACATTTTCCTCTTAAATAAAAACACCGCTCAGTAACTCGGATCAGACTCATTTCTTTAAAGGAAGAAATAAGATTCGAAAAGCATGAAGTGGAGCTCCTTATTCCTATTAACTCACAAAGTCAAAGTAAAGCATGAAATACAGAGTCCAGCCAAGGTTTGGGTGAGAACAAAAGGTACAATCTCCTGTTTAGAAACATAGTCTTGTTACAGCCTCCCCCCCTTACGTGAATAATCACTCCTTTTATAATATGTTTACATGATAATTAATCGTATCCTTTGTGAAAAATCATGGTGATTTCATCCCATCTAATTATAATTAAATATACTATGAGTAAAACCATTCCCCTATTAAAAAATAGATATTTATTACGAATTTTCCAAATCTGGGTGTTTTCTAGATTTGTGCAAAAATTGGTAATTTTAACAAATTGCCTCCAAATACCTCTCTGTATCTCCTCAACCATTATGAATTTTGGAAAATGGATCGCGCCTTACTCAGCTCATATAATGGGAAAAAACCCATGTTTCAGAATTTTGCGATTCAGAGCGATCGAGTAAACCGACAGTCGGGAAACCGCTGAGAATTTGGGTGGAAGTTGTAAAATTTTAACCAGTGCAAGAAAGTGTGGTGCAGGAACTTTGCCTATATCACAATATGCATGTAAAAAACTTTTTAAACTTGCAAACACACAAAATATTATTAAATATGCCTTTAATGTTTAAATCTCATTAAAACAAAGGAATAACAAATACTTATTATCTCTGAGAATGCACAAAACTATGAAAATGATTTCGTGTAAAAGGTGATATAAAGCAAGGAAAAACAGAGGACCAACATCCCCCCATGTTGATCTTCTTATATGTCCTCGTGCAAGGAAATCAATTGTCGTGTTGTTGCTCCCTTGCAAAAAGCAAGATTAAAAACATTTATGGGAATTCATAATGATGTTTCCTACAATTATATGTGATCACATTTCCTACGCTAGATAAAGCTTGTTTCAGGAACAGAGTATTTGATGGACTCTTTGATTATTTATACTAATTCCAAGAAAATCTATCACAAGGACTACAATGAAAATACCAAATTTCCAGGATGGTGCATGTTTGCACTGATCTACTTACACTGCCTAAACTACGCTACTTTGCTAGCACTTTTTTGCTTGCACTATTACATATTACAATGTGATTGCAATGGTGCAAGCATAAAATCTACTAAAAAAATAGGGAATTTTAGTAAAATGTGGGTTGGACTTTAACATGACTTCCTCAATCATACGGAAGATTTTCTTTGCCATTTCTTTGATTCTTCTGAGCATATCCTTTTATATTATCTCTAGTAGATCCTGCAATAAGTTCATGGGGGAACAAAGAACTGGGAAAAGGGAAAAAATCGGAATGGGAAGGAAGCTTATTACATGGATTCCAGGAACAGTACCATAAAGAGGGTGTAAATAGAAGCCGGATAGTTAAAAGATTCAAGGGGTAAAGTGGGATTTACGAAATGGATGGGAAGGTAATCATTCTAGGATTGAAGAAGAAAAATGATGGGGAATTATGAAAATGCGATAGGAAGAAAGGTAGAAATTTTTTTGGAAGCTCTGGATACTAACAACATTACAGTTCTAATGAAAATATAAAATTTTAGAAAGCAATAAGATTAGGTACAAAAAGTAGAAGTTATAGACAAAAGAGTATGGTACATACATGTTACCTTGTCCCAAATGAATTCCTTGTTTTGTTTCTACCGAAAGCCTTATAATGAAAGTCAAATTTTCTTGAAAAGGTGCAATCTCAAAACAACTACCACAAGTTCATGCACCTACTTTAGCGATCTTGTACCTAGATTTTGCAGCGCATATTTAGAGGAAACCATCATCAATGCACATTATTGGCAACCAAAATCTTGTGAGTAGTCATCATTGAGTAAATCATCACTCTAAATACTATGGAAGTCAAAATGAGTTATGATACCAATTAGCGACCTATCTATTGAACACTCTAAATTCCATTGTCATCCAGATTCAAAGTAAATTTCCTCTTAATATAGAACAAAGAATAACCTCTACTAAGGGTACCACATCCTTAAAGATTCTTGATCTTTCAAAGATATAACTCAAAGCATCATGTTGAAATCGTCTTTAAGACCATTGTCCAAAAAAAAGGATAAGTTTAGGGGAAAAGAAAGATAGTCAAGAAAATCACAGTATGCAAGTAACTTTAATACCACGGACATAGCCCTGCTATCCACAGGTGTCCATAACCTCAGTAGGGGTGTCTTTCGACCCACTGAAATGTTTGTGTCCCACTTACTAGGCATGGATTCAAAGTTATCTTATTTTAATTTTAGATGAAGACCATTGTTCTGGCTTGGTAGAAACTAATGGCAGTGCCACTCATAAGAACTAATGTAGATGAACAGATCAGCTCGTGGTGAGACCTCCTATCTTCCAACTTTTCGGTTGAAAGCCATTACTCTGGATTGGTGACCAGAAGCAGTAATGTCATGCCTGCTAGGTCTCATGATTGTGGTAGGTCGCCTCATCATGAGACCTCCTATCCTCCCTGAAATATTTTGTATACTTTGATTATGATTAAGCTAAAAGGCTACTTAATAAGTGGGGAGACAGATCTACCCCTTAAGAGTACGGGATGACGTGAAAAGGTTTTAATGACTAATCATTACTCACTGGTTCCTCTACCCCAAAGACTTATTAAATATATCCCAGATAATGGCTAAAAGAGTCCTTGAATTAAGAATGTTAGTGCTCTCATAAATAACTTATTATGATCTTAACAAGAGTGGTCCTCAATAGGGGGTTTCCAATAGTACCTTCTAAGGGAAATTGAAATCATATATATCAGATGACAACTTCTTAAAGTGATTAGTCATGGTTACTTTGAAAAATCATGAGGTATTAGAGTGAATCATACTCAACAAGATTTGTCAGAGATGTGTGTGTTAACAACCAATGCAGATAAAAAGTAGTTTTAGTGACTACACCTTAAAAAAAAACCCCTAATAGCATCTTACCAGCTCTATTCACCTACCCTGCTTTACCTAAGAGGTGGAAAACTTCCTTTTATGTACTGGAGTACTTCCAATGAAGCCATGTGTGGATCAAGTGAAAATATATATTCATGCTCAAATTTATCATAAAAACTTGAAAGTGTGCATGTGCATGAAAAACCAACGAATGTAAATGATATGACAACAAGAGTTTTAGAAGAGGATAATGTTGCGTTGCTTAAGTATTTTTTTGGAACCAATGTTCGATGTAATCATGGTAGCCTTGGTACATTTCTTGAGTTGGCCCATGCTGCACATATTCTTCTTCCTTGTCATGTCGATTTTCCTCCTTAGGGAGATTAATCCCTTGATCACATTCTAGATCTGTTGATAGACATGTCAAGAAATTTTCATTCTTAGGTTCCAATGGATATCCTTCATTCATTATAGTGCATGATTCATTTTTCTCCTCAAAAGAGACTTCTAAATCCTCTTGTGATGCTGGTGAAATGGACAAGTCCTTGACTATTGTCAAGAATTTTTCTTCCTGAGAGGTAGAGACCAAGATCGCAGCCATTGCTAGGGCTTGAGAGAGAACCTTCATACTCGTTATCATATTTAAGTCCATATGGTTGATTGATAGTCCCTGTCTCCACACACATATTAGTAAAGGGGGTTATCACAACACCCCAAAAATGATATAACGTTAAAGATTAGGATCTGAAGATAATTCATTTCAAAAATTATTGCCTGAAATAAATCTCACCACAGTTGCATAAAAAATACAAAAAGATAAAGGCAAACTTACCCATACTGCATCAACAAAAAAATCTTACCAAACCAAATCACCTCCCCGACAACAACACCAAAATGTTGGGTGCAGGAATTGGACTTAAGGAAATTCCGCAACACTTAATTGTCAACTCAGGGGATTCGTAAAATTAGAGATGAAGCACATGCAATTCCAGAGATGGTATGAATTTTCTTGATAGAAATTTGTGTTTTCTTAAAGAAAAGCTTGCAAAATTGAAAGAGTAAAAGATAACTGAATCATCAAAGTAATCTAGTGCTGGAACAAGAAAGAATGCTTTTGCAAAGGAATCAAAATAAAAAGGAAATCATTCCAACTGATCAATTTTTAATTACTCAATATGTGTTATGTTTTTCTTTAGCAGAGACACTTGGAAGTCTCATAGAATGGGCCCTTAAACTTTCTTCTTTAGAGATTTCCTTCTTGCACTAATATGTCCTGCACTATCGCAGTCTGCATGCACTAGTGCAGGAACAAAGGTTTATGCAAGAGGTATAAATGTTGTCTTTACTATAGGCTTTTTACTTCATGCAATGGCTCGAAATTCCATGGTTTAGAGCACTCAGATCCTGTGACAAGAAACTAGTTCTTGCAAGTGATTAGAGCTTCCTACACTTGGCTATTAATTCTTAAAATGAGTGCTTAATTATTGCAAGTGTCAAATTAAATTGCACACACAAAAAAAGTGAATTTTCCTGATCTTAGTATAATGAAATAATGAAGAAACAATAAATATAAATTTATCCTTTCATAAACATTTAATGAAAGAAAAGAAGATTGTGGGAAGTAAGCTAAAAATTCATGCTCCAACACACCAAGGTGCATTGGCGCAGGCTCACCTCTCCTGCTTGGACTAAGCGAGGAAAACCAATCAAATAGAATTGCAGCAAAGGAAATATCACAACAAAGTGCACTGGTGCAGGTTCATTTCTCCTGATTGGACTAGGCAGGGAAAACCAATCAAACAAAGTTGCTGGAAAGGAAATATCACGCCAACATGCACTGGTGTAGGTTCATTTCTCCTGCTTGTACCAGGTAGGGAAAACCAATCTAAATCAAGTGTAGGAAAAGGAAATTTATCTACTTCACACAATGGATCTACTTTCTCTCAAGCAAGAATGGATGTGCTAGAAATTAAATCACACTTGATAATGTAAACACAAATTATAGGGAAACAAAATGCGATAAATGTGCTAGGTTGGCTGAGCCGTATCAAACCAACACATTTCCCTTTTAAGTAAAAATGTTGCTAAGTAACTCAGATCATACATATTTGTTTAAAGGAACAAATAAGATTTGAAAAGCATGACGTGGATCTCCATATTCCTATTAGTTGACAAAGGAAAAGTACATCATGAAATATAGAGTCTAGTCCAGATTTGAATGATAACGAAAGGTACAATCTCCCGTTTAGAAACACAGTCCTGTTACCACCTCCACCCCTTAAGTGCATAATCACTCCTCCTTTTGTAATATGTTTACATGATAATTAATCATATCCTTTGTAAACAATCATGGGGATTTCATCCGAACTAATTCTAATTAAATATAATACCAGTACAACCATTCCCCTATTAAAAAATAGAGATTTAATATGAATTTTCCAAATTTGGGCTTTTTCTAGATTTATGGAAAAATTGGTATTTTTAACAAACTCCCTCCAAAGACCTCTATGTATCTCCTCAACCATTACACATTTTGGAAAATGGCTATTGTCTTGCTCAATTTCCTATATTGGGAAAAAAACTCATGTTTTAGAATTTTCAGATTCACAATGATCGACGTGCAAATCAAGGAGTAAATCAGATGTCAGGAAACTGCTACAAATTTGGGTGGAAGTTGTAAAATCTGAACTGGTGCAAGAATTGGTGGTGCATGAATCCTACCAGTACTAGTGCAAGAATGTGTGGTGCAGGGACTTCACCTCTGTCAGAATAGGCATATAACTAGCTTTGTAAACCTGTAAAAATACAAACTATTATTAAATATGCCTTTAATGTTTAAATCTCATTAAAATAAAGGAATAGAAAATACTTACTTATTATCTCCGAGAATGCACAAAAATATAACAATGACTAGTGAAGCTAAACAAAAGCATGAGTGAGTTCGAGTAAAAGGTGATATAAAGCAAGCCAAAACAGAGACCCAAAAGGGACTAATATTATAAACCCAACATTGGTAAAGTAGAATATAAATACTACAAACACTAAAATAAACATGGCTTATTTTGATGGTGAGACAGTCCTTGTAACAATGCGACATTTAGATATGGTTGACCATGGTTGGCTATGATTGATAATGGTTGATCATGATTAATACTATAAATCTAAGGGAATAATAAACCCAAGGGATTAATACTAAAACCTGAAGGGATTATGAACCCAAGGGAATAATATTAAACCCAAGGGACTAATATTATAAACCCAACATTTGTAAACCCAAATATAAATATTACAAATACTAAAATAAACATGATTTATTTTGATGGTGGGCCAATCCTTGTCACAATATTACATTTAACCATGGTTGAAAATGATTGATATTATAATCCTAAGGGAATAATTAACCCATGGGATTTATATTATAAAACCAAAAGGAATAATAAAACTAGGGGATTAATACTAAAGTCCCAAGGGAATAATATTAAACCCATGGGACTAATATTATAAACACAAAATTGGTAAACCCAACTATAAATACTACAAACACTAAAATAAACATGGTTTATTTTGATCGTGAGACAATCCTTGTTGCAATGCAATATTCAAACATGGTTGACTGTGTTTTGCTATGATTGACAAAGGTTTACCATGATTGATATTATAAACCCAAATGAATAATAAACCAAAGGGATTGATATTATAAACCCAAATAAATAATAAACCCAAGGGATTAATACGAAAATCCCGAGGGATTATGAACCCAATGAAATAATATTAAACTGAAGGGACTAATATTATAAACCCGACATTCGTAAACCCAAATATAAATATTACAAACACTAAAGGAAACATCATTTATTTTCATGGTGAGACAATCCTTGTCACAATGTGACATTCAACCATGGTTGACGATGGTTGACCATGATTGATATTACAAACCTAAGGGAGTAATAAACTAAAGGGATCAATATTATAGACCCAAATGAATAATAAACCCAACGGATTAATACTAAAAGCCCAAGCGACCATGAACCCATGGGAATAATATTAAATCCAAGGGACTAATATTATAAATCCAACATTCATAAACCAAAATATAAATATTGCAAAGGCTAAAATAAACATGATTTATTTTCATGATAAGAAAATCCTTGTCACAATGTGACATTCAACCATGGTTGACCATTGCTGGCTATGATTGAAAATGGTTAGCCATGATCGATATTATAAACCTAAGGGAATTATAAACCCAAGGGATTAATATGAGAAACCCAAAGGAATAATAAAATGAAGCGATTAATACTAAAACCCCAAGGGATTATGAATGCAAGGGAATAATATTAAACCCAAGGGACTAATATTATAAACCCAACGTATATAAAACCTCATATAAATATTATAAACACTAAAATAAACATGATCAACCATCGTTGATTTTCATATTGAGATAATCCTTATCACAATTCCATTTTGAACCATGGTCGACATCATAATAAACCATGTTTGACTCAGGAATGATAAACCCAAGTGATTGATATTATAAACACAATGGAACAATAAACTCAAGAGATTAATACTAAAACCCTAAGGGATTATGAACCTAAGGGAATAATATTAAACAAAAGGGACTAATAATATAAACCCAAGGTATACAAACCCTAAGATAAATATTAAAAATACTAACATAAACATGATTGAATTAAAAAAACCCTAATAATTAATATTTTAAACTCAATGGATTAATAAACCAAATGGATTATTAATACTATAAACCAAAGGAACTAATAAATCCAACTGTTTAATATTAAAAACCCAAGAAATTAGTGAACCCATGGGATAAATATTAAAAACCCAAGTGATCAAAAAGTGTAACAAATCGATATTACAAACACAAGAGATTAATAAAGCTGACCATGATTGATATTATAGACCCAACGTAATAATAAACCCAAGCAATTATGAACCCAATGGAATGATATTAAACTTAAGATACTAATATTATAAATCCTACATTGGTAAACCCCAATATACATATTACAAACACTAAAATAAACATGGTGTATTTTCATGGTGAGACAAGCCTTGTCACAATGCAACATTCAACAATGGTTGACCATGGTTGGATATGATTGATAATGGTTGACTATGATTGATATTGTAAACGTAAGGGATAATAAACACAAGGGATTGATATTATAGACCCAAAGGAAAAATAAACCCAAGGGATAAACACTAAAATTCCAAGGGATTATCAACCCAAGTGACTAATATTATAAACCCAATGTATATAAACCTTAAGGCAAATATTATAAACACTAAAATAAATATGAATCACCATATTGTTTTTCATATTGAGACAATCCTTACCACAATTCCATATTGGACAATGGTTGACTATGGTTGACATCATAATAAACCATCGTTGAATGGGGAATAATAAAACCAAGTGATTGATGTTGTACAATGGTTGATCATGGTCGAACATGGTTGTTTATGGTTGATCATTTTTTAATAATATTAATTCCTAGGAATATGAACCCTTAGATCAATAAATCACATTAATAATTATTAGATATATAGTGTTAGTGTGACTCTTAGAGATTGATTATTTGTACTTATTAATAATTATGTCAATAATAACAGCCATATACATTACTAATAATAATTATAATAATAATATAGGCGTATTACTAATAATACTTATTTATCTCACATTGTTATCTTAATGATTAATATATGTTTATTAACACATTAATATAAATATCAATCTCTATCATACACAATGATAAATTTATGAACCATTTCAACATAAAAATATTAAACTCTAATATTGAATCAATTATTACATCCCTAATATTATAAAATACCTAAACCCTAAGATTAGTATGAGAAACTCTAATAATAAACCAAAGTTATTAATGATATAAACCAAACAATAAGATTAGTATTATAAACTCTAATAATAAACCCAAAATATTAATGATATAAGCATAAGTGATTTTTGTTATAAACCCATAGGAATAATAGTCTAATGGGTTAATATTATAAATCCACAAGCCTATAAATATTATAAAACCAATATTAAAAATCTCAATTTTATAAACCCAAAGGATTAATGTTATGAAATTGAGTGAAAATAAACACAAGGTATTAATATTATAAACCCAAGAGAAAATAAACCTAAAGGAAAAACATTAAACCCTCGAATTTGTATTATAATCCCAAGGGATTATAAACCCTAGGATTGATATTATAAACCTTCTGAATGATATTATACACTAAGAATATGAACTCCTATATTAATAAAGCCAAGGGACTCATATCATAAAAGAAAGAAACTAATAAACCTGGGGGATTATAAACCCTAAGTTAAATATTATAAACCCTAAAATAAATATTAAACCTTAAGATTAATATTGTAAATGTTACGATAAACATTATAAACCTATTCTATTAATAACCCAAGGGATTAATATTAAAAACACAAGGGATTATAAAGAGAAGGGAATAACATTAGATCCTCAGATTAATATTAAACCCTAAGAATATAAACCCTAATTTAATATTATGAAGCTTAGGATTAATATTTTAAACCCAAGAGATTATTACTATAAATCCAAGAAATTAATATATATAAAGGATTAATATTATAAACTAAATGGATTATAAAGTGAGGGGAATAATTTTAAACCCAAGGGATTAATATTATAAATCTAATGGATTAATAAACTCAAAATATTAATATTAAAAATCCAAGTGATCGATAAACCCAGGGGAATAACATTAAACCCTAGAATGAATATTAAACCATCGGAATATAAACCCTAAAATTAATAAACCCAACGGATTAATATTGTAAACAATAAGCTTAAAATTAAACTTACGAACATAAACCCTATGATTAATATTAGAAACCCAAGGAATTTATATTATAAAACTAGTGGATTATAAACTCAAAGGATTTATATTAAACCATAGGATTAATATTATAAACCCTATCAATAATATTATACATTAGGAATATGAACCTTTATATTAATAAACCAAAGGGATTGATATTATAAACCAAAGGTACAAATAAAAATGATGGATTAATACTAAAAGCATAAAACCCAGAGGATTAATATTGTAAAGCCAAGGTATATAATCCCTAAGATAAATATCATAAACCCTAAAACAAGCATGGTTGATCATGTTGACCATGATTAATTTTCATATTGAGACAATATTTGTTAGAATGTGACATTGGACCATGGTTGACCATGATTGATTTTCATATAAAGAGAAACCTTGTCACAAATTGATGTTGGAGAATGGTTTACCATGGGTGATTTTCATATTGATAATCTATGTCACAATGCAACGTTAGACCATGGTTAACCATATTTGGCCATGGATGACCATGGTTGTGACAATGTGACGTTGTACTATGAGACAATATTTGTCACACTATAAGCATGACTATTGATGATATTTGACCATGATTTACTATGGTTGATTTTGATATTGAGGCAATTTTTATCACAATGTGACATTAAAGCATGGTTGATAATGGTTGATGATGGTTGATTTTGATATTGAGACAATTTTTGTCACAATGTGATGTTTAACCATGGTTGACCATGCCTCATTTTTATATTTACCATGTTTTACAATGATTGATTTTGATTTTGAGACAATCTTTGTCACAATACAACATTTGACCATGGTTGAACATGATTGACTATGATTGAATATGCTTGGCAATGATTGATTTTCATATTGAGACAATCATTGCTATAATGTGACATTGGAACATGGTTCACCGTGAATGACAATAATTGGTAGTGATTGAACATGGTTGATTTTCATATTGAGACAACCTTTGTCACAATGTGACATTGGGCCATGGTTGACCACAATTGACCATGATTGTAAACCTAATCGATTTATATTAAATCCTAGGATTAATATTATAAACCCTAGTGACTAATAAACATAAGGAATTAATACTGAAACTCACATGATTATAGACCCAAGGGAATAATATCAAATCTAAGGGCTTAATATTATATACCCTAGGTATATAAACCCTAAGATAAATATTATAAACCATAAAATAAACATGGTCAACCATTCTTGACTATGGTTGATTTTGATATTGACTCAATCTTTGTCACAATGTGATGTTTGACCATGGTTAGCCATGATTTATTTTCATATTGAGACAATATTTATCAGAATTAAATGTTAGACCATGGTTGACCATGGTTGTTTTTCATATTATATTTGTCATAATTGACATTGGATGATGGTTGACCATGGATGGCCATTGTTGTCATAATGTGACGTTGGACCAAGAGACAATCTTCATTACAATGTGACCATGATTGATTAGAGTTGATTTTCATATTGATAAAATATTTTTCATAATGAAGCATTGGACCATGGTTGACCATGGTCGATGATGGTTGACCACGGTTTATTTTCATATTGTGACAATCTTTGTCGCATTGTGATTTTGGACCATAGTTGACCATGATTGATTTTCATATTGACACAATCTTTGTCACAATGTGATGTTTGAATGAACTATAGGTACTTACATGGTAAGTTCCTTAGATAGAAAACCAAAGGATACCACTTAGAAATGGATCACAGATCAATACACCCATATTCTTGACGTGGTTAAAACCCTCAAAGAGAGAAATAGTCCATGACCTGAGCCAACGTGGCCACTTTAGGCAATTTATTAATAAAAGAATGAAAATTTACATAAGCTTCTCTCATGAATGGTTACACTACAAATGACCCTCCATGGTATTTGAATAGAGATCATGGACCAATCGGGTGTTAAGCCACAGATCAAGTGTTGGTATTACCGAGGAGAGAATGAACCGTTACATCACTTCATGTCTAGAACATATCATGATCATCAGATTGTAAGTTATAAAAGTACATAGTAAAGAAACACACTTTATCTAACTCTATAGTAGACCAAGTTATACTTAACTATTTCTTATGTGTCAGAATATCCTAACATCCCTCCTGAAGAAAAACATGGGATAGGATTGAAGGGTGTACAAATATGACACAATAGGAGAAGGAAGGAGGCATTAGAGCCTACCCCCCACAGTGAAAAATTCCTGAACTTGACCATAAATCAAAGTTTAGTAAACTTCGCCTATGCAAGAGCCTTTGTAAAGATGTCTACAACTTGATCATCTGTTGAACAATATTGCGCTTCAAGAACATGGTCATGAATGAGCTTTCTGATAAAGTGCATGTGTAGTTCAATGTGTTTGCTACGTTGATGTTGGACCGGATCTTTGCATATTTTAGTGGCAATTTGATTATCACACCAAAGTGCACTCAGATGTTGCTGTTGAAAGCCAAACTCTAACATGATCTAACGAAGCCACAGGGCTTCCTTACTAGCTTCTACGACACCACGATACTTTGATTCTATTGAAGAAAGAGAAATGGGAATTTGTTTCTTGCAAGCCCATGTAATAGGTCCTGAAGCAAGAGTCAACACATAACCTACAATAAACTTCTGATCATTAGGGTCACGAGCGCAATCAAAATTAGTGAAACCAACCAATAGAGGAGATGCTTCTGCATTGTAATGAATCCCAAACTGAACTGTAACACGAACATAACAAAGTATTATTTTAGGTTATTTCCAATGACTTTCATGTGGGTTTTGCATAAATCGAGAAATAAGGCCAACATCAAAGGAAACATTAGGACGAGTATGGGTCAAATACAAAAGTTTTCCTACAAGTTGACGAAACGACGTAGCATCAACTTCAGGGGAAGGGGTTGGCTTATAGTCTTCCATGTGAAAATGATGTAGAAGATCATAGGCATACTTGTATTGAGAAAGTCAAATACCTTCCTTGGATTGCAAGACTTGAAGACCAAGAAAAGAATGCAAGTGTCCTAAGGCTACCATTTTAAACTTTTTTTAAGCCTAGAATTCACATGGTTTATAAGGTTGGGATCACTACCAATAAGGATAAGATCATCAACATAAATAACAAGAATGATAAGAGACTTTCCCACTTTCTTGGTGTAGACACTACTGTCAGAATAACACCTAGAAAATCCAGTTTCTGAAAGAAAGCTATCCATTTTGCCATACCAAGCCTGGGGGGTTTGCTTGAGACCATAATGGATTTCTTCAGCTGACATACAAGGCTGGAGTCTATTTGTATAAAGGCAGTAGGTTTTTCCATATAGATTTATTCATGCAAGTCCCCATGCAAGAAGATAGGTTTAACATTCATCTAATGGACTTCCCATTTGAAAGAGGCAACAATGGAAAGAAAAAGGCGTAGAGTTCATTTTGGCAACAGGGGAGAAGGTTTCAGTATAGTCAATGCCATCAACTTGTGAAAAACCCTTAGCAAAAGACGAGCTTTATGATTATCAAATTTTCCATCTGGTCCATACTTGGTTATGTAAACCCATTTTCATCTAAAAAGTTTCCATCCCTTTGGAAGAGGAACAAGATCCCATGTATCATTTTCCAATAATAACAGATATTCTTCATTCATAGCTGCATCCCAATGTGGATGGCCTAAAGCTTCTGTAAAGGTGTCGGGATCATGATTCGCTGAAGCTTGAGAAATTAAAGAAGAGGCTCTATCAAACTAAGAACGTCTACGTCGCTAATCTAGAGGATCACCGACAAGAGCACCTGCTGCATCCCAAGTAGAACGGACCCATTTTGGAAGTTGAGGAGCTGAAGGATGATCCTGAGAAGGTGGGGGAGGATTTTTATCCTCGTTGCAATCATCTTAAGAATAATTATTTTCAGAAGTAGAAGGGATAGAGAAAGGTGGCACATCCGCTGAACTAGGCTCGTATAACGTTATATTTTCAATAAACTTTACATCTCTTCTAATGATAACATTTTTGGACTTAAGTGGAATAAGTCTATATCCTTTGACATCTTCAGAATATTACACAAAAACATTTTTTTCACTATTAGGTTCTAAAGCTTTATGTCTCTCATTTGGAGTATGGGTCCATGCTTCACTTCCAAAAATATGAAAGTCGCTTACATCTAGTTTAATTGAGCTCCATGCTTCTTCTAGAGTGATATTATTTAAAACCTTATTATGAGTGTGATTTACTATGTAATTTGCATAGTTAATTGCTTCTACCCAAAAGCTAAGACTAATTCCTTTAGATTGAAGCATACAATTAGCCATTTCCTCTAAGGTGTGATTCTTCCTTTCAGCTACACCATTCTTTTGTGGACTATATGGATCAATATGTTGCATTTGAATTCCATGCTCAGTGCAAAGGTTGATGAATTTATTGCTAACATATTCTTTGCCATTATCAAACCTTAGCTTAAGAATTTTATGTCCAGATTGTTTTTCAGCAAAGGCCTTAAAGGCCAAGAGCATGTTAAATAATTTTCTCTTGAGTTTTAAGAAGTATACACAAGTGTGTCTCAAGAAATAATCAATGAAAGTTAAGAAATACTTGCAGTAAGAGAATGAAACAACTAGAAGTGGACCACACAAATTACTATGCACAAGATGTAAGGAGGCTGAGGCATGCCAAGAGGCATGTTTTTCAAAACTACCCCGATGATGTTTTCTGAGTACACATCCAAAAAAAACACTATCTCTACAAGATACTAATGGAGGACCTATCACCATATTTTCTTTACATAGATTCTGAAGGGAGCGATAGTTTAAGTGAAAGAATCGCTCATGCCAAATTTTTCTCACTTCATTATTATGAGAAACAAATAGTGAGGGAATATTTGATGGCCCAAAGTTTTTAAACTTATACAACCTTGTAGAATCATCAGCAATTCCAATAGCTAAATCTATCTAGGATCACTTAGGTCCTTAATTACAACATTGTAAGGTCAAAATTCAATGATTTTACCTTCACCTGAATGGGTTATATGATATACAGATAGAAGGTTGTAGGATAAGTTTGGAACACATAATAAATCATTAAATTTACCATTGTCTAAATGAACAGTTCCAGTCCTTACAACACTAAGAGATCTATCATCACCAACATATATATTTTTGGTGTTACCATCATTTAAAGAAGAAAACATGGCTTTGTTTTTGGCCATGTGATAAGAGTCTCTAGAATCAATGAGCCACTTATGAGAACGAGAAGAAGAAGATACATTTAGTGCATTACTAGATGAAGATGCTTGAAAATCACATGCAGAAAGTGTTATTCCTAAAGTTGAAGTTGAAGTTGAAGAGCTCTCCAAATGGATGTTATGCTTCTTCATTGCTGCTTCCAAGGCTTCCGTATTCTTAAAGCATTTGGATTCTAAGTGGTCATCTTAATTACACAATTTGCAATGTCTATCAGTCTTCTTCCTTTTTTTTTTCATTTGCCTTATCATTTTGTTGAAATGATTTTTCATTTGAGACTAAAATTACTTAGGACCCTTGTTTCGTTTAGGACCATTCTTTTTAGGATATTGCTTCTGAGGATTCTTTGAATTTGGTTGCTTCTGGGTAGCTAAGACTTTCTTAGAAGAGTTTCTAAGATCAAGAAGACCAAGATAGAAGAGCTTTTCTTGTTCTCTTATTAAAGAATGACAAAAGGCATCAAGAGAGGGGGACTTGTAGTCTTATCCTTGAGAAATAATGGCTTCTCTAGTAGAATGGAAAGTTGAAAA
>APFE030961507.1:176274-199593 GCA_000404065.3 Pinus taeda
GAAACCAGCTCACAAAAAGATAGAAAAGATAGATCAACGCCTTAGAATTCAGCCTCTTCGAGGGGGCAACCTCCTTTACATTACAAAAATGAATATTTCTTCGATGATACAAATGACAAGACCTCCTTTCTATATATAGGAGTCTAATGGGTCATAATATAATCAGAGCTGACATAACAATAATAATGCCAGGGAACAATAATAACAATAGTGGGCTTCTATGGGGCAAAATAATAACAATATGGGGACTACATGGGTACAACAATATAATAAGGGGGTTGTACTAATAACAATAAGGGGTTACACTAGTAGTACAGGGGCCTAACAAAGACATTGAGAGATGAAACCCAATAGTCTCCCTCTCCTTGTATATAGTCATATTTTATCTTAATGAAAATGAAACAATTCAATTCATGGAGTTACTACTGGAATGAAAATGCCACAAAATATATTACATACATTAGGATTTGTGTCACACATGTGTTTGACAAACCATTCATCACCTTTAAGTTGACCAGCAGTGATACAAACGAGAGGATATGTTTCTAAGCCTTCATAAAGAGGTTGAATTTCCCTCTCAATTACAGGTATATCAAAAGCATGGTCATCATAATGGTTTCCATCATCATCTATTCCAACATTATTAAATGTCTCCCAAATCAATCTATTTGTCCCATCTTCTTCAACTATGTTATCACCATCATTATCTTCTTCCATAGGATCATTAGCTTGATCTTCAATATTTGATCCATCTTCTTGAATAGGCACTTGTTCTACAACCACCTCTTCCCTGTTGAGCAATTCCTTGGGGGGGGCATACTCTATAATTACAAACAATAAATTAACATTAGGAGATATATCAAATATTTAAACGTTGATACAATCATTTACAAAAATAATATATCAGGAAAAAAACAACAAAGACAAAGAGAAAGACAACTTAGGTGAGACCAAGAAACAAAGACAACAAATAAATAATGATGCTTGTGCAATTTATCAAGCTATTTAACAATATGTTGAAAAATGTAAGAAATATGTTACTTTTCTTGACATGTAGGAAGTGAGACACATTTTAAGATATATAGTCACAAACATAATAAAAAACATATTGATATTATTTTTCATTCATCATTAGAATGTCATACTATTTCCTAACTTCATTTAGATACCGGAAGTTTTAAGAGGACGGGTGAGCAACCATGAGCTTGGGTGAGAGCAAGAAACAAATACAACAAATCAATGTGATCATGAATCTTGTGCAATTTAGCAAGATGTTTAGGATTTTGTTGAAAAAAATTAGGAACAATCAGCACGTGTGAGCTATAGGAATGTGTTTGGCATATATTATAATGATATGTAATAGTGTTTAATGTAGAGAAGTGCACCTGAACTAACTCTAGTGATGTGCAAAGGTGTGACACATATAACGGTGAACACACTTAAAAGAGACACATGCACATGTGAATGACCTTTAAAGTGACACATGACATAGTGAAGATAACATGAAAATTCCACTTATTAAAGTGAAATAAGGCCAAAACGACAGCCACGAATTTGAAAATGACACTTGTGAAAGAAAAAGTGTGCAAAGCATAGGCGCTTGGGGAAGATTCTGAAGCGTAAGCTAATGGAGGTAGATTCTGAAAAAAATGACAGTTGAGAAAACTCACCAAAATACAAGTACAAACAAAACCAACGTGAGGGAGATTGTCAACAAAAATGTGCACTGACTGCCGACATGATTTGAGAATTGCACAAGCATTGTCTTGATGGGTGGTGCTATGCTTGCTTAGGCTTGAATAAAGGAAGTGTGCTTTTTTACTTTAGGAAAGTGGTAGGGAACCCACTAAGGACATTTTTTATAGGAAACCCTTTTTTACTGAGGCATGACATCAAATATCTCTCCTTATACACAAAATGGGGTATTATTTCTTTTTGACTACTTATTTGATTTGACCAAAATGTCAAAAACTCACTTCTTTGTACTTAGTGGCAAGTGAATGTTATAGAATAAAAACATTGTACCTAATTCAAAGGAAATTAAAAATGGAATATTCTACCTTGCATGAGTAATAATAAGTAAGATAAATTTGGAAAAAATAATCATTGATGATTTATCAAACATTTCATTAATATACCCTTTTCCTGGAACTATCATAGATTTTATATTACTTCAATTAGTTTTGATCTCACAATTTAAAACAAATGAGACCCTTTTACTTATCACAAAAAAAGACTTTATATAGAGAATTATTCACTCCATATCACTTGAGCTTAAAAATTTCATTGCCACCTAGCTTACATTTTGAAACACCAAGTGCAAGGCTTGTGTCCCATGACTTTTTTCCTTAAAAAAAGAGATAATACTTTTTATGAGTGAAATAGGAGGTGGCTAGGAAACATAACATTTTTAATAAATTGTGGTTTATACAATTTTAAACTTTTTAATAATAATTTTTTTTTTATATAATTTAAAAAAAAAAAAATAGATATATATATATATGTGTGTGTGTGTGTGTGTGTGTGTGTGTGTGTGTGTGTGTAAAATCATCTTACATAAATTAATAAAATAGGACTCTTTCTATATTTATCAAATCATCTTTCTTTATATAATATTTTATTTTTAAACTTTTTGCTTGATTAATTTTTTAATGATTATTTATATTTTATTACTTTGTCTTATAAAATTTTTATTACAATTATTTATATAATTGTTTTCTTCTTTCCTATAAAAATGTATTCACTATGTCCATATTTTAAATTATGTGCATAAGATACTTTAAATAATTACTAATAATGCTCCATAGAAACTAATGATTAACCTCTAAATCCTCTAGGTCTTAAGTAACCCCATAAACATGCATTAACCCCCTAACACCTTAACCCCATTCCCTTGTTCCCTTAAAACCCTAACGGCTAAGCCCTTAACCGCTAACCCATAAACCCTTAAACAATAAACCCTTATCCCTAAGCCCATAAAGTAATTAACCCCTAACTCGACCTAACCCCTTAATTGACCCTAACGAAAACAATCAATTAATATTTCTCCACATAAAGATGACAACATGGGTCAAACGTCTCCCAAAAGAATATGAAATACATTTAAAATAGAAAGACAATACAAATGCATACAATATAAAATATAATTTATATATAAACATTTATAAAAACAAACCACAATACAAATACATATAATAAATAACTTACTAATGAATTATATTCATGCTCATCTTCAATGTGTCCATAGTCTCTACATTGTTTTTTAGTTATTTTTATTAGAGTTCTCCTTGGCCTCATGCCCTTGCAATTTATACAAGGGAAATAACATCTTCAATCCTCAGAAGCCCCTAATGTCGATCCCACATATCCTCGACCTCCTTGAGGAATGTTATGCGACATTTTTTGTCACCAAAATTTCAGTGATGATTTTGTTCAAAAATTAACCTCAAAATAAGCCGACAACCTATCAAAACAATCGTAACTAATATAGTAACTATGTCAAAGTTATATAATGTTATATTATTATAATTAGTTAAAATCAACATAAAGAAGTCTCATATTAAGCGTTGTCAATAGAAAAAAGTTGTTAATGGTGGAATTGAATATCATACAATCGTTTATTTCCATTTGTTGGATATTGGACAACACATCGGACATTTCATATTGGAAAAAAAAAGTCATATATTCGATAGCAAAAGAACACTTATCGGATATTTGACGACCTTCGGGATTATAAAAATAAATAAACAAAAATACAAAGCATTAGACATTTGATGGGAAAAAACATTAGTCAGATATTTGCTAGTTAAATAACTCTCGTCGGATATTTGATGACCATTGGGATTTAAAAACAAAAACAAAAAACAAAAAATACATTTAACTTCTGACATTTTTTCTAATTTTATTTGTTTCATCAGATTATGCCGTCTGAATCTCATCCTAAACGTAGTAGTGTTATCATAATGCCAATAGTTATGCAGATATCGATTGGGCATGTAATACTCATGAGACATGAGAGAGTCATGAGGAAGTTCAAGAGTCATGAGGGTAGGCGAAAGGTCATGATAGGTCAATAGTCACCTCGTTTCCATACATATGCCATCATGCCTAATTTGTAAGGGGACTTTTATCACTTGAGCTAGGCTAGATTTAGATAGTTGTTTTGTGCTTAAGGAGCTAGAGGAACTCAACTTTTGGCTGCTTGTAGGGTGAGTTGTCATGAGGTAGGGTTTTGATTTGGAATATAGTATGAACAACTCATGTTTCATTATTTGACTTTGATGGTTTGCAAGACATTTAATTTTATTTGAAGCTACATTTATAAGAATTTATTCACTTTCAGCATAGATTCTCGCTCTTCTTCATTATGGTTGTATCGGTTATCTGGTATTTCCATTGTGTTTGTATGTGTGTTTTCATCTGTGTGATATCTTCATGAACAAATTCTTGGCTTATGGATTCCATGTATACTTTGAATTCTTTCTTTCTTACTTCACATTATGTCGATAACCTATTGTGAACTGATTTGCAATTAACTTCTAGCACTTTCTTGTCCATGTATGTCTGAGATGGTTTTAGCTCACTAACCCTTCTTGATACATGCTTCTTCTTATTGTTTTGTTTATACATTATTGTATTTTTTTCTACAAGTTACCAATTGTGAGTTGATTTTTCCCCCTCTCTCCAGGAATTTCATTATAATCCTCACTCTAACATCTCCACATTTGAAATCCAAGAGAAAATCTTACATGGTGGCAAGCGGGCCCACATATCGGATGGGGATCCTATCCCAAATGGTGTGAGGTGTAATTGGGACTTCACACTAGGAAGACCCCCTAACTATTGGCGAGATATTTTCCATCATCAACATTTTGTTGGCACTAGAACAAGGACCAGATGACAAGATGAGCCAATGGAGCCCCTACTCAGCTTGTCATCATATCTTGAAATGGATTCATCCAAATATTGATTTCAGGTTATTTTTCTAAAAGCCTAAATATTTCAATCCCTACGGGAATAGTTCATCACTGGTCACAAAATAATTTTGATGGCGAGGGTGAAATATATGTGCTTCAACATACATGTCAGTTTCTTCATTTTTTTTTCTAAGGAAGTACTTAGTGAAGATATTGCTTACAGAATTTTCACCTTTATGCTTGGAGGTTGCATCAAGGAATGGTGCAAAACATTTCCATTTATGTCTATCCTTTCTTTCGAGTATTCCGTCGAGGAACTTCATCATGCTTTTTATAGGTATGATTGTTAAAGTTTGTTTAAAAAGATTATTGAGCTTAGATGGAAACCACGTGAATCATTGGAAGGTTCTCCTGGTAGGTTTTTCCATATTTCTCATCAATTTCCATAGAGAGATGTGGATTGGATATATTTAGGAAAAAAAAATCGACAATTGGTTTTCCTTTCTTTGAAATAATTTGAATATGAAATACATCATGATTCTGGTAATAATTCTAGTAATCTGCAAGTTATAAATTAGCCAAATCTTATCCCTAATTTTTTCATGTAAACTTATGTGAGTCGGGAAAAGTCTCAAGCCTCTTAGGAAAAAATTACCGCATTTGAAATTCCTCATCCTCCTAAATCTTCATTACCTAATGAAATTTCTATCATTAATAACTTAGGTAATGAAGAGAGCTTGTAGGAAAAGGAACCATGTTGTCTAGCTTTTGAAATTCCCATAAATATTGTTGAAATAGGAAATCCTAAAAAACAATTTATTTTAATGCCTCTTCATTTTTATGAGATCTCCCATTGGACATCTCCCAAGATATATTGAGGAATCCCCTCATAGTATTCTCCATCCTTCACCTACTTGCAATTATCGAGGCCCTATCTCAGATAATATTGAAGTAGTAATCAACTCCATGGAGCATAACATGCATGATGATCTGATGCTTCCTTAAGCTAACATTAATGTGGAAGATTTGAGTCTTGAATCAGTTCTGGTTTGAATTGATGCCTCTTCACTTGAGTCTTTTCATCTTTTGTGCCTTGATTTATTAAACTAGTATGTTACACCAAGGATTCATCCAAACCCTTTAAATCTTTATCCTACAATTTTTTATTGCAATCAGGTACATAATGGTGTTGTCTCACAATCATAAGATGAAATTATTGAATCCCTTGTTCATTATCTTTTCAATTTGCAATATTTAATAGGTGAAGAGTGTTATCACTCAGGTTGTTCCCTTTGACTCCCAAGGGAATACGGCCGAGGTAACCACTAACCAATCTTTGGGCTACAGGTCCTAGCCTACCTACAGTCAGAGAGGGCTCTCTCTTTCTAATTTGGCTCTGTTTGAGGGATGATGTTAGGATAGATATGATGCACATGGGTTTTGTTTTTGTTTGGGTGGAAGGAGGATGCTTTCAAGAAGAGAGGTACTGCATAGTGTGATAAGTTCAATCCATTGGGCATGGAGTCATGGAGTAGGACTGTTGATGCGTTTTCTTGGTCACAAGAGGACTATGGAGCAAGATAGCTATCCATAAAACAACATTAAAACTTGAATAGAGGTGGGTTGAAGGCTAAGGAATGAAAGGCAATTAAGAATCTTTCATTATGCTTAACAGAGGGAAGGTGAATGAGCTCTATCTAGGAGCAGTTAAGAATTCCTAAATAACTGTCATACACGAGTGAATCAGGGGGAATATGAGCCAGAAGGAATTCATATTCATAGCCAATTCAGAGGAAAACATAAAGAAGCCACAGAAACTGAGCATAGAGTGCAGCCAAGCAAATTCTAAGCTAATCATTTTTTCTACAGCTTAGATGGTAATACATGGGTGATATTAGCATGTATTAATGGAAAACAGAGGTAAGAAACACTTATTGAGTTATGAATCAACACGAGAATTCCACAGTCACCCTTCAACCATTAAACACAGCAAACAGTCCATTCTCCAAGCTTGTAAGTAGTCTTTGATTATACAAAATATCAGATATACAGTGCGAGTCTCTCTTGGAGTGGAATAGGCAACCAACCGACCAAACCCCTTATTACATTACAGAGGGTTGTATAAATAAAGAAAATATCTAAAAAATATCTACAAATCAGATCTCAGGAAATATCTATGGTAATAACTGTTGACCTAACTTCTCCTGTAAGTGACATAAAAATATCTATCAAATGCTGCGCTGGGGGCAGCTGTATCAAAAATGAAGCTATGTGGCATCCTTTGGTGGCTCTGTTGTCCAATCTGCAATCACTGTGCTTTGGTTTCTGCAACGCTGCCCTTTGGTGGTTTTAAGTGCATAAATCTGATCTGATATGGCTTTAATGGCTTTAATTCCTGCTCTGATACTCTTTAATCTTCAATGTGATCCTTGTTATGCTCTGCTTCGGCCTTACCTGCCCACTGATATGCTTTTCACCTACTCTAATACTCTTTTTCTGCTAAAATCACCCTTTTTTGTCTTTTTCGAGCAAAAAGGGCCGCATGCAAACCTGTTGGACTGAGGCCTTTTCCATTTCGGCCTAATTTACTTAGCGATGTGCGATTAGCGCTAAGCGCTAATCGCGCATCGAAAACTGCCTCAGAATTTGATTCCGGGCCTCCTAAGATGTGTCTTCGCCCTTGCGCGCCCTTTTTGGCGGGTGATGTCGACATTGTACGGCGGTGACGTCAGCATGGTGATGTGGCAGTACGGCGGGGTGATGATGTGGCAGTACGGTGGCAGTGATGTGGCATAGGACATGGTGGCAGGAGGCCGACACAGGCTGATGACGTGGTGAAGACGTGGTAGGGTGATGTCATTCGGAGGAGGCGGTATCCGGTTTGCGTCAGACCGCTTTTGGTACAGGAGTCGTATGCGTCAGGGGCAGCCCGACGCAATGGGAGGCAGACAGCTGTCCCGGGGTATGACGGTGAAACCGTCAACCATCGGGTGCTATCGTCCTGATATGTAGGGGTGCCAGATATGTATGAGGGCCGTCAGATCTGGGAGAGCCGATCCGACGGCGGGCGGGAGGGTAAAATAATCGGGGCTTAGTGGATCAGCGCGCCCGATAAACATTGATTTTTTGTGGCCGCGGGTGGGTTTAGACATTAGGTTAAGGGTTAATGGGTCAGGGTTTAGGTTAATTATTAATCAAATATTAATAATTTCCAAGAATGAAATGCGCGAAGGGTGGTTTGAACATAGTTATTTATTTAACAGGGTGTTAAATAAATCCTAAGGGTAATGGATGCGGAGGGGCTAACAATGGGTCCCAAATGGACCTAAGGTTTCCCGACTTTTAGTACTTGGCTATAGTTGCCATGGGGAGGAATATTTAGTATTGTTTGGGGTTTTTATATAGTTTCAGGTAGAATAGGGGTAGGGGAATGATTTAGGGAGCTATACAATAGGGTTAGATGTTAATATGAGGTCTTTGGAATGAAAAGGAATGGATGTATGCTAAGTTTATAGAACGGAAACTTAAGCATAGGAAAATGAAATGGATTGTAGAAAGATTAAGTTTTACACAAGAAATGTGGCTTCTTTTCACTAAGTCAACTCAGATGTCAACTTGGTTTTTGATGAAAATGGGGTGAGGCTGGACTTTTTGGGCAAATCCCAAGGTCCTCAAAGGGATGTTAGTGAGTGATTTGGGAAATAAGAAGAAGGGGGAGTTAGAGATGCCTCGCTTGAAGTCCTTCACATGGAAAATAGCCTCTCCAAATTGCGATCTGAATAGATATGACACTTGACAATATGAAATGGATCACAAGCCATGGTTCTGCAACAACACAACTACTTACCCGGCCTACTTACCTAGCATTTTTTCTTCTTTTGGTTTCAGTGCACTTGAACTAGCAACCCAATTTTTCATTCTTTTCTTCTTACTGTCCTCCTATCTACAGCTTTACTTATTTCATCCAAGGGCTCAGATTAGGCTATTGAGCACCCTTTCTTCTCTACCTATCTAAGAATCTGCCAAGATTAAGTTGTTTGGACAGATAATGATTTCTCTATATTCTACAACAGGAAATTGAAACCTAGGGAGACCAAGGTTAAGTTGTTTGGACCTCCCTTTGACTGAAGATTCTTAAAAAATGGATTAACTCATCAAAATTAGAATACAGCAAGGGCACTTAGACTAGCACACTCTCATGGCATCCTTTTTTGGCCTCAGTAGCAAATATGGAACATTGCAGCATGCAAAGTATGACATATTTGGCATGTAGAAATGTCGATTATGAAAGATGAACACCTGCTATGAGCAGGAGGCTAACAGTGGCTCCACTTGGGGATGGCTTTCCCTTGCGAAAAGTCAAGAACAGCAGGTCAGAATGCCTTAATCTTTGGTTGTTGATGTACTCTGAAAACTTCCTTTGCTGGTCGCTTTATTTATGAACATGACAACAGACTTGAAGAGCTTAGGGCCTTCACTTCGGGCTTCAACTACAGCAACCTTACTATCCAAACAGAAAGTTGAAATCCTACCTACCTACTCTAATCAACACTTACTTTGTTGTTAGGTAAAATCAAATAGCTAGTGTAGCCATTTAAGCATTACAAACAACGGTGAGCTTTGCTGCTTATGCTTGCTGGTGGTAACAATGGAGATCTTGCCATCAGATATAACTTTGTTAACTTTTGAGAAGATCATAAAACTGTTGACCTTCTTTGCTGAAACAAGAAACTGTACAAAAGGGTCTTGCAACATATATACACAATTGCTGGGTTGTATTGAAAAGTTATACAAAAGTTTGGGATCACTATCATGCCTTGGAAACTGGATATCATCAACATTTTGATATTGAGGCACACAGCCTGCTAATGGAGAAGAGCATTTCTTTACTTCATCATACACCCTATCAGCACATGAATCACCTAAAATATGGACTGATATTTGCAATTTATCACAAACAGGCTCATATGACCCTTGATTGATCTGTGCAAGCTGCTCTTTTTCTTCTTTGAAAAACTCAGTTGGCTGAAAACAAAGAGGCAGGGGATCCACTTGGATTACTTGGTCATGAACAGCTACTTTCGAATCTTGCTCAATCTGATATTCGATGGCTCCTTGGGGCTGCAAAACTAGAGGCAACATATTTTGAACAATGGATTGGGCTTCCTCCAGATGATCGATATCAAATCTTGTTGATGTCTATTTATTAACTGTATGATGGTTCTCCTTAACACATTGAAAAGAATCAATATAGAAAGGTAAAGTTCCTTTACTGAAATCAAAATTTCCTGCGCTTTCCCCCTTCACTTCATAGCTGAGATGGATATGTTGATCACTGATTTGAGGCTGCTGATCCTAAACTGTGCTTTCTGCCAAAATAGGCTCTAACTCTTCTGCAAAGATGATTTGGTCATTAGGCTCATAATCATCATCATACTCATCGTATTTTGGCAAGCAGTTGAAAGAATAAAAGTTGTTATATTCATATAGTATATCAGGAGACTGCTCTATCATGTATGGCTATATGAATATGTCATCTATCTTGTGGCAGGTTTGTTCATGAATATCACTACTTTCCTCTTGCAAAACAGATGTGTTCTGGTGCTCTAAGCATTCAACTTTCATTGTAATCATTCCCTCTTACTTTTGTAACAAACCATGAAGTCTTTCTTCTTGCTCTGCTTTGCGTTGTTCCTCTCTTATCTTTAGATTTGCCTCCACTTCCACGGGTATCTTTCTCTTAAATGAAACTCAATTTCTACATCAAAAGCTCTTGGATAATGCAATAGGGCTAAATCAGGGGGCGGTCTAATATTCAAAGGCATAGAATGATAAACTTGATTGAATCGATCAAAAAATTGTTGAACAGATTCATTTGGATGTCTTTCTAACTGATTATATTCTTCAATGAGAAAAAGGGGACTAAGTTTGATCATCCATCTATCAAGGAAGAGCTTGGAAAAGTGCTAAATATTAGAGATGCTAGCCTCAGGCAATGCTTTAAACCAAGTCCTAACTTCACTCTACAAAGAAAGGGCAAATAGCCTAATACTAACATCCTTGTCCTCCACTTCAAATATATTAAGATAGTCTTCAAAGGCTTGGATATGCTTTTGTGCGGTAATACCATTCTCTCCATCAAATCTTGGGAGATACTCAGGATGATTTTTGGGCAAAGGATTAAGCACGGAAGGCAAAACAAGAGGCTTATATCTGTCAGGAACCTTACAAGGGACGAGATTATGTACAGGAATTGGCTGAATGGGCTCAATATGAACGAGGATAGAATGATTGGCTTTGACATTTGTTTCCTCCTTGGTTGTATGATGATTTTCAGTAGCATTTAAAGGTTGTTGTTTTAATGTACAAGGATGCTTTTCAACAATATTTTCAAAAGGCCAATCATAAAGATCAAATTTAAAATCGTTTTTAAAATACAATATAGACAACAAAATTTTATGGAAGAGAAAGAACATGACCTCTTGGATAGTAATCCAGGTCAAAAGCCTGATATGCTCATATATTTCTCTTGGGTTCATTTTTCCAGTGGAGTCTGTATTATGAGGATTTATGTGGAGTCGCCAGGTGGATAAATAGATTAACTTTGAAGGGCTTGATCTCTGTCCACCTCACAGATCAGAGGAAAATATGTAAATGAACAACAAAATATTTTGATATTTTGTGAGTTTTTTTTATTTTTTGGTATTTTTCAAAACAAGTTTAAGAATTATTCAAAAGGCAAACTGATCAAAAATGGGGATTTTAAAGTAATGAACAGATGATTGGGGTTGTCCCCAGTGGAGTCGCCATTTATTTTATCACTCAGGTTGTTCCCTTTGACTCCCAAGGGAATACAGCCAAGGTAACCACTAACCAATCTTTGGGCTACAGGTCCTAGCCTATCTGCAGTCAGAGAGGGCTCTCTCTTTCTAATTTGGCTCTGTTTGAGGGATGATGTTAGGCTGGATATGATGCACATGGGTTTTTTTGTGTTTGGTGGAAGGAGGATGCTTTCAAGAAGAGAGGTACTGCATAGTGTGATAAGTTCAATCCATTGGGCATGGAGTCATGGAGTAGGATTGCTGATGCATTTTCTTGGTCACAAGAGGACTATGGAGCAAGATAGCTATCCATAAAACAACTTTAAAACTTGAATAGAGGTGGGTTGAAGACTAAGGAATGAAAGGCAATTAAGAATCTTTCATTATGCTTAACAAAGGGAAGGTGAATGAGCTCTATCTAGGAGCAGTTAAGAATTCCTAAATAATTGTCATACATGAGTGAATCAGGGGGAATATGAGCCAGAAGGAATTCATATTCATAGTTAATTCAGAGGAAAACATAAAGAAGCCACAGAAATTGAGCATAGAGTGCAGCCAAGAAAATTCTAAGCTAATAATTTGTTCTGCAACATAGATGGTAATACATGGGTGATATTAGCATGTATTAATGGAAACCAGAGGTAAGAAGCACTTATTGAGTTATGAATCAACACTAGAATTCCACAGTCACCCTTCAACCATTAAACGCAGCAAACAGTCCATTCTCCAAGCTTGTAAGCAATCTTTGATTATAGAAAATATCAGATATACAGTGCGAGTCTCTCTTGGAGTGGAACAGGCATCCAACCGACCAACCCCCTTATTACATTACAGAGGGTTGTATAAATAAAGAAAAAATCTAAAAAATATCTACAAATCAGATCTCAGGAAAGATCTGTGGTAATTACTATTGACCTAACTTCTCCTGTAAGTGACATAAAAATATCTATCAAATGCTGCGCTGGGGGCAGCTGTATCAAAAATGAAGTTATGTGGCATCCTTTGGTGGCTCTGTTGTCCAATCTGCAATCACTGTGCTTTGGTTTCTGCAACGCTACTCTTTGGTGGTTTTAAGTGCATAAATTTGATCTGATATGGCTTTAATGGCTTTAATTCCTGCTCTGATACTCTTTAATCTTCAATGTGATCCTTGTTATGCTCTGCTTCGGCCTTACCTACCCACTGATATGCTTTTCACCTACTCTAATACTCTTTTTCTGTTAAAATCACCCTTTTTTGTCTTTTTCAAGCAAAAAAGGCCACATGCAAACCTACTGGACTGAGGCCTTTTCCATTTCGGCCTAATTTACTTAGCGATGCGCGATTAGCATTAAGCACTAATCGTGCATCGAAAACTGCCTCAGAATTTGATTTCGGGCCTCCTAAGATGCGTTTTCGCCCTTGCGCGCCCTTTTTGGCGGGTGACGTTAGCATGACGTCAGCATTGTGTGCCGGTGATGTCAGCAGGGTGATGTCAGCATGGTGATGTGGCAGTACAGCAGGGTGATGATGTGGCAGTATGGTGGCAGTGATGTGGCAAAGGACATGGTGGCAGGAGGCCTATGCAGGCTGATGACGTGGTGAAGACGTGGCAGGGTGATGTCATTCGGAGGAGGCGGTATCCGGTTTGCGTCGGACCGCTTTTGGTATGGGAGTGGTATGCGTTAGGGGCAGCCCAACGCAATGGGAGGCTGACAACTGTCCCAGGGTACGACGGTGAAACCGTCGACCATCGGGTCCTATCGTCCCGCTATGTAGGGGCGCCCGATATGTATGAGGGTCGTCAGATCTGGGAGAGCCGATCCGACGGTGGACGGGCGGGTAAAATAATCAAGGTTTAGTAGATCAGCGCGCCCGATAAACATTGATTTTTTGTGGCCGCGGGTGGGTTTAGACTTTAGGTTAAGGGTTAATGGGTTGGGGTTTTGGTTAATTATTAATCAAATATTAATAATTTCCAAGAATGAAATGCGCGAAGGGTGGTTTGAACATAGTTATTTATTTAGCAGGGTGTTAAATAAATCCTAAGGGTAATGGACGCGGAGGGGCTAACAATGGGTCCCAAATGGACCTAAGGTTTCCCGACTTTTAGTACTTGGCTATAGTTTCCATGGGGAGGAATATTTAGTATTGTTTGTGGTTTTTATATAGTTTCGGGTAGAATAGGGGTAGGGGAATGATTTAGGGAGCTATACAATAGGGTTAGATGTTAATATGAGGTCTTTGGAATGAAAAGGAATGGATGTATGCTAAGTTTATAGAACAGAAACTTAAGCATAGGAAAATGAAATAGATTGTAGAAAGATTAAGTTTTACACAAGAAATGTGGCTTCTTTTCACTAAGTCAACTCAGATATCAACTTGGTTTTTGATGAAAATGGGGTGAGGCTGGACTTTTTGGCAAATCCCAAGGTCCTCAAGGGGATGTTAGTGAGTGATTTGGGAAATAAGAAGAAGGGGGAGTTAGATATGCCTCGCTTGAAGTCCTTCACATGGAAAACAGCCTCCAACTTGCGATCTAAATAGATATGACACTTGACAATATGAAATGGATCACAAGCCATGGTTCTGCAACAACACAACTACTTACCCAGCCTACTTACCTAGAATTTTTTGTTCTTTTGGTTTCAGTGCACTTGAACTAGCAACCCAACTTTTCATTCTTTTCTTCTTACTGTCCTCCTATCTAGAGCTTTACTTATTTCATCGAGGGTCTCAGATTAGGCTGTTGAGCACCCCTGCTTCTCTACCTATCTAAGAATCTGCCAAGATTAAGCTGTTTGGATGGATAATGATTTCTCTATATTCTACCACAGGAAATTGAAACCTAGGGAGACCAAGGTTAAGCTGTTTGGACCTCCCTTTGACTGAAGATTCTTAAAAAATGGATTAACTCATCAAAATTAGAATACAGCAGGGGCACTTAGACTAGCACACTCTCATGGCATCCTTTTTTGGCCTCAGTAGCAAATATGGAACATTGCAGCATGCAAAGTATGACATATTTGGCATGTAGAAATGTCAATCATGAAAGATGAACACCTTCTATGAGCAGGAGGCTAACAAAGAGGAATATTCTACATCTCAAAATTTTCAAGAAAGACCTTTGATTGATTCATCTTCATTCTTATTTCTCAAAGTGTCTCATGGTTTAGATTTTGAATCTAATCAAATTAGGAGGTCAGCCTGCTAATCATCTCTCCATAATTTCTGAGCTGAGCTGACTGATGGGTAGCGGAAGGCCTACTCATGAGAACTGCACAATTTCTTAGATAAACAATCGGTCGACTGTCCAGATGACTTACTGGGAAAACTGCGTAATTTTCTGAAGGAGACAGGGATGGGCACTTGGTGTCTGTCCAGTATGTCTACGCAATTTCCTCAGTTAGTTGAGTGGGTGAGGTCAGTGGCCTCTGCCCAAATTTTGAGGGGAGTCAGTCCCAGGGTGACTATCGGGTCCGACTATCAGGGTGACCAGCATAAGAGTTTATCAGATTGCTTGTGGGCAATGTAGCTTGGAAGGACTAGGTTGGTGCTTTTGCGTTGTTCTGGTTGACAGTCGATTGAGTTGAAAGCAGGGTGATGGTCTGGTTGTTAGTGAGGATTCTAATCGTCAGAAATTCTTCAAAAATGACTAAGTGTGTGATCAATCGAAAGGTGCATAGGTGATCATACAAACACACACTTGTATGACTTGATGACGAAATGACCAAACCATCCAGACGCACATGTTCAACATGACTGACCAACGGTGAAAGAAACAAGTGTGACACTCATGATTGATCATTCATTGTTGGGCACAAGATCCTCCAAGGGAAGTTTTGGGGCTTAAAGCCCAGATTTTGACTAAATCCGTTGCAAAGACTCCGCTTTTTGTGGGCGCAAAGCGTGAACTTGTAAATGAGTCATAGGGTTGTCTGCCCTCATTTTTGTAATGTAATGTCGGCTTTATAGATCTACCCATGGTCCACAGACCATGGGATTGTATAAATAAAGCGAGGCTCTAAGTTGTAAATGAGAGAAGTAGCATCATGAATGAAGGCTAAAGAATTGAGTCTTATCTAAGTATAGAGTTGAGTCATTGGGTCGTAGAGTAGGAGAAGGCTCTATAGCTGAGTGCGCAGAGGCCTAATAGTCCACAGATGAGTTCACAGACCCCTACAGCTGAGTGTGCAGGGCAGGTTGAGTATGTAACCAAATGAAGCATTAATAAATCGAAGTTTTATACCGTTCGTGTGTATTTATTTATTTTTTTTGCATTGAATGTATTGGGTATAAATTACATTTCTACTATTTATATGATGCGCAAACTTATATGGTTGTGTTGATTAACTGAATATAAGATAAAGTATCTGTTTACATGAATTTAACTAATAGTTATAAGAAGATAAGTAAGATTCATGGTCTACTTAGGGAAATAACGCAGATCGTTGCCTTAGCAGCGCAAAAGCTCCTCAGCCCCTAGTTAGGGTTGTGTGAAGGTGATTATAACAGATCACGAAGGCCTCGCAAGTCAGGTCAATGCGTAAAGTGACCTACGTGAAGCCATTCACAGTTGGACTAAATCAACCCCTCAGACATCTCAAGGGTGCGGAAACCTGGTTCCAGCATCCCCCCATACTGCTTTGGGTAAGACCTCAGTTCGCGCTCCGTGGGTTGTTGCCGAAAGGGCCAATAGTGTAGGGATTTTTTTTTCTAATTAACTCTGAACCTGGGTCAGGCCCCCTCAAACCAACAAATGGTTCCATTGCCGAGACTAGAAACTGCATAGAGATGTCTAATGTAGTATCATTGGAATCCAACTAAGAAGGAAATTGAAGGTTGGTTGGACAGGAGAATTCACGAGTTCGCGGCGCAGGAGAATAGGAATCCACGATTGACAAAATAAGAGTGGTTAGATTGCTACCTGTACACAAAAATCCATGAGATATTTTTTGCATATTTCACATCTTTCCCTCTTGAGTGCCCTCCTAAGCGAGAAGTGTGCAATTCCCTAAGAATCTTCTATTTGAGTTGGGAATTCTTACATAGGTATAACCGATCTTTGTACCATAACGAATGACTTTTCCAGCTAAATGTATCAGATGCACTAGGATCTTGTTGTAGCTTTTGAATGAGTGCCCACACTTCTTCATCATTCTTCCATTCATCCCTTGCTTCATTTATCCAATCTGGTTGGATAATAGAAATGGCACAAAGAAATGCTTCCACATCCTCATCCTTTCTTGAGAGTGCATTTGCCACCACATTTTGCTTCCCTCTTTTGTAGATGATTTCAAAGTCCTAACCCAACATCTTTGTGACCCACTTTTGTTGCTCTTCAGAGGATAATCTTTGTTCTAAAAAGTATTTAAGGCTATCATGATCTGTTTTTACCTTGAAGTGTCTTCCCATTAGGTAGGGTTGCTATTTCTTAAGTGCATGGAGTATTGCCAACATTTCCTTCTAATAAATAGCTTTGTGTAAAAACTTTCCCTTGATTGGACGACTTTCAAAAGCAATGGGTCTTTCATCTTGCATTAGAATAGTACCAATTCCATTTCTTGAAGCATCACGTTCCACAATAAAGGTTTTTGTGAAGCCGGGTGTAGCTAAGACCGGTGCTTGGCACATTGCCTCTTTAAGATGTTCAAAGGCCTTTGTTGCTTCCAGAGTCCATGAAAATGCATCTTTCTTCAATAATGTTGTTAGAGGTGCTGATATTCTTCCATAATTCTTAACAAACTTGCGATAATACCCTGTCAACCCGAGAAATCCTCGCAGATGCTTTATGGATGTGGGGATTCTCCATTCCTTAATGGCTTAATTTTGCTAGGGTCTACCTTAACTCCTTCATGAGATACAATATGACCCAGATATTCCACCTCTTGTACTCCAAAGAAACATTTGGATCTTTTTGCAGATAATTGTTTCTCCTCCAATAGTTGTAGAACCCTGTCAACATGTTCCACATGATCCTTCCAAGACTTGTTGTAGATTAGTATATCATCAAAAAATACTAACACAAATTTTCTAAGGAAGGGTTTGAAAATGGAATTCATCAAACCTTGAAATGTAGAAGGTGCATTGGTAAGGCCCAAAGGCATGACCAAAAATTCATAATGACCCTCATGAGCTCTAAATGTTGTTTTCAAAATGCCTTCAGTCTTTATTCTGATTTGATGATATCCTAAACGAAGATCCAACTTGGTGAAGTAAATTGATCCATGCAATTCATCCAGTAATTCATCAATGAAAGGAATGGTAAACTTATCTTTAATAGTGAGATTTTTGAGCTCCCTATAATCTAGACACATGCGCCATGATCCATCCTTCTTGTGCACCAATACTACTAGAGTAGAGAAATAACTTTGACTAGGTTGAATTATACTCTAGCATTTCTGCAACCATACGTTCAATTTCACTAGTTTGGGAATAGGGATATTTGTATGGTGTGATGTTTGGAGGAACACTTCCTGGAATCAGATGAATAGAATGATCATGATCACAAATAGGTGGGAGACCTTTGGGAGTCTCAAATACCTTGGAATGATTGTCCAAGACTTATTGGAGATCTGGAGAAATAGATGATTTCTATGTGGGAACCTCTAGCGAACATAATTGTGCAATTACACCTTGTTGTTCCTTCTTTAGAAACTTTGTCATACCATTAGAGCTGATTATCTTTCTCGGTTTCCCTGCCATACCCATTAATTAAACTTCCTTTCCTTCCACAAAAAATTTCATGAAAAGTTCTTGAAAATTAAAAGCTATTGTACCCAAGGATTGTAGCCTTTGGACTCCTAGTACAACATCAACACCACCCATTGGAATGGAAAGCATTGGGCTATTCAATACATATTCTCCCATGGATAGCTTGGTATTATGGCACTTTCCAGAGCAATTTATGGTTCCTCCACCCGCAACCATCACTTGACACTCTGGTGCTGGATATAGGAAGCAATTCAATTCCTTTGCTATCTTACAATGAATAAAATTATGGGTACTTCCCGAATCAATCAATAATATTACCTTTTTCTTCTTGATAGTTTGAGTGGTAATTCCAGCCAATGCATTAGAAGATATGGTCAGATTCATTTCTTCTTTATCTAGGGTTTGTTCCTGGAATATATCCTCTTCTTTTGACATTTCTTGTTCCTTATCTTCCTTCTCTTCACAATCTATGTAGAATAATTTCTTCTCAGCACACTTACGACCTTTAGTGTATTTTCTATCACAACTGTAACAAAGCCCTTTTGCTCTTTTTTCTTCCAATTTTTGTGGTGTCAACCTTGTATGTTGTGGAAGGCTAGGGGAAACAACACTTCAATCTTTATAGTTATGAGTGGTAGGCTTCCTAGTCGCCATAATTTTGCTTTTTATTTTTCTTGCTAACCTGAATGCCTTCTCCAATGAATCAGGTTCCCAAAGGCGAACCTCATGTTGGATATTATCCTTTAAAGTCCCTATGAACACATCAATCCTATGATCCTCTAGAATATCTTTTACCCTTATGTTCAATTTTTGGAAGTCCTCAATGTGCCCATCATTGACCCTTTTGTTTGAGATTTATCAATTGGCTAAAAAAGGTGTTGCTTTTTGTATCCTCATAATGTGCTATCATCTCTTCCATAAAAATTGCCCAAGTGACAATTTGTTTACGAGACCAAAGTCATCGATACCATACAAACTGATTTGGTTCCAAATATAAAGTTGCAATACGTACCTTTTGTGTGTTTTGCACATTATGGAGATCGGAAAATTGCTCCATCTGTAGTATCCATGTTCGGGGATCCTTGCCATCAAACTTCCTCATATTGCTTTTTGGAACATGGCGGGTCTTCAATCCAACATTAGAGTCTATGAAATCATGATTAACATTTATTTTGTTCTCATCATGAGTTTCCTTTACTACCCTTTCACCTTTAGTGACCATTTTTTGTAGCAACTTATTCAAATTTATCTTCAATTCTTCCATCTTATCGTCCATGCCATTCATCTTAGCATCCATGCCATTCATCTTAGCTTCCATCTTATCATCCATGCCATTCATCTTAACTTCCACACCATTCATCTTAACTTGCATGCCATTCATGTTTGCTTCCACGCCATTCATCTTGGCTTCATTTACCTTAAGTGAGAGTGAAATTTGTTGTACTTGTTCTTGTAATTTTGATATATTATGTTGCATTTCTTCCTCTTCTTCACGAGTCATGTTAAAGCTTTTAGGTTTCTTACTAGGTGTTTCCATTTTATTTCTTCGGGGCATTAATTAATGCATAAAACACGTCATTTATGCCCTCTCCTGCCTATTTCATGGCTCTTGCACAATTCTCGAGGCTCCTTTATTGCTAATTGCAGTCGCCGTCTCTCGCGAGTTTCTTTAACACATGTCTCTATCGCATCTGATATGCGATAATGCAATAATGGATTTAAAATCCCATTAAACTACGTCTACATATTATCAGGTTCGCCTTATCACTTGCATCAATACTCCTCCGCCGATAAAACACCATTAAATGTTGCGATGCGATCACTTCGATGATCGCATCGGCATTCGCTGTCGCACTTATTTAAGGCACGATATATTCACTCCCCTAATTAATATCGCAATTAAATCCTCACCGTTGATCCTCCCCATAGATCCAACGGTCCTCGCTCTATCGCTTGATCGCAATTAGCGATCGCCGAGGTCGGGGTTATTCACACCCTTTTGTTTTCCTCCAATGCGATAGTTAAAACTCTACTCATTCTCCGTGATCAGATCTCAATCGTTGATATGTTAGATCCAACGGTCCCTGAGCACCATGTCCTCAATCTTTCGCTCCTCTATTATTCAGGTCTTATAACACTTTCCGCTATGCTGCGTGCAATTCTTCTTTGTGTATTCAATCTCCTCTTTGAGTCCGCCGAATTCACCTACACATATATATATGGTACAGAAACTCTGATTCACATTGAATTCATCATTCAATCATTCGAAACACACATTTATATTGATTTGAATTTATTTTTTCACATAACAAATAAACAAAGGATACATATTGAGACTCTGTCTCTCTCTATGACTTGCTCTTCTAATACCAGTGGCCTCTTTTACATTCTGCTCGTAGGCTTACAATAATACTCTAATTCGGCTAACTCTCTACTCTTCTCTCCTGTTTCCTTTTCAATACATCATTAGCAGTTTCTTTTATAGTTCGAGGAATTGTTCCTCAGTTATGAAACAATTTCTTCAAACTAGTTCCTATCTAATCCTATTTTGTCTAATTCAAAAACTAACAATGGCTGATTCAACCTTAATTTAAAATGACACAAAATGAAACTAAATGAAACAAAAACTTGAAATGTTTTCCTCTCTATTTGTCAAAATAAAACGAAAATAAAAATAACAAGAAACATCTCCCAGCTGTTGCCTCTTCATTCGGATGCTCCTGCATCATTATGGTAAACCGTGATGTTCATGGTGAACCATGGCACCCATGTTGACTATGTTTGGTGTTAGAACACATTAACCATCCAAATTAGGTATGTCAACTTTTGACAACATTTAACCATGGTTGATTAATTTTCCATAGTTGACCATGTTGTCTATAGTCAAATGCGAATGGTTGTTCATACAAAACATTGGTTATTAATAACATTAATATTGATCATGCATTAATGTTAGTAATAACATTATTATATTATAGATGATTTTTTACGTATATTATTATTATTATATTAATTATATTAATAATGTGTTTATGTTATAATTAGTGTATTACATTTAATAGTGTAACATTGTTAATGTTATCAATGTTGTTACTAATAAATTTGTTATTAATATTAATGATATAAGTATTAATTTTTACATTAATGTTATTATTAATTATATTAACATTAATAATAATAATAGAATTAGCACAACCATATAACTGGTAAATGCCAATAGGAAACAATATATAATAAGCATGGACACTAGGGCTGGAATTTGGATTCCTCTTTACACATCATACAATTTTTTTTTGACGTTTTAAGTATTTATTTTTCCCTTCAAGAAACGTTATGTTTAAAATTTTGCCCTTCAAGAGTGATGTTTTGATGATAAATTAACACTTCACTAATAAATGTTTCATTAAAAACACATATCTATCATAATGAAAAAACCAAAATGACCATAACACATAAATAACTTATTGAATTCTCAATTTTGGGTTGAAATTGTATGGAACACTCACAATAAAATCTTCATAACTCTAAAATCAAATGTCCTTGACTCAGACATGCCATATCATCTGTATATATGAGAAATTACTAAGGATATCTTATGGGATATATAAGATGACCAACAAAGTAAAACTGTAAGATGGACAATCCTCTACATCCTCTCCATGATTGTAATCACATGGAATCAATGTGGGGGTCCACTGCGAAGAGTTTGTAGTCAAGCAAGTACAATGTATTAAAAGTGTTTTAGTATTTCATAAGTGGCGGTATGTCATTCTTCATAAGCCATATAATTCAAAGCTTTTAAGTGATATGTTGAGACACTCGATATCTGGTGCAGATTGTAGTCGAACTGACACTTCCACTGTTCCATAGGCAACATTGTGACATAGGATAACCTTCATAAGTGAGTGGTGAGTCGGTGACACTGTGACAAGCCTCTCGCCCAAACAATCCAATAAAGTTGGGTGACCAATACACTCAGGGAGAGCAAATGGCTACAAGAAAGATTGTGGTCCAAATTTATTATGACAAGGAAGAGGTTTTGTTCTTTTATCTATGTAGGTTTGATGATGCACAAACACACTCATGGATTGATTGTTTGTTTCATTAAAGTGAGAATTTTAATGATGTTTGCATAAGAGATATATACATATTCATTGGATTTCAAGGAAACTATTTTGACTCAGATTCTAATCCAACTTACCCTGATCAAATGAAAGAATTGTCAGTTATTGAACAACATTCCTTTTAAGGAGTGTGAAATATATATGTTTTCTTCTCCTTGTCCCTTCTAGGTGATACCTATGTGAATTCAATAATACTAAGATCGAGCATCTGATGAGACCTCATCATGAACAAAAACATTTCAAACCGAGCCAAATTTGTTTTGTTGTGGGCATATATATATATATATATATGAATGACATTATTTGATATAAAGTCTCTATTAGACTAGATGCTTATTGATCACTTAGTTTTCTAGATATATATTTAAGTAGACTAGGAAATAACTTTTGTTGAATGGTCTCATATCCATTTTCCGTGGTTGTGTATCCTTAGGCTATAGGTTAATAAAAATATGTTTTTCTTTCTATGTGTGTGCATATTCAAATTCACTCCGAAGCTCTCTTCAATTGGCATGGTCCACTCATATGCACCTCAAGTTGCGTCAACAAGAAAGAAAATTATTCAAAGGTGAAAAAGGGGCCTAAATAGATTTACCAATGGAAAACTGAAATCTTGTAATATTAATGAGACAAAAGATAATAGAGAAAAGCTAAGAATGTGAAGCCTAGGAATAAAAGTACATAAAATTGTTATCTATAAGTTTATAGTTTCTTTTTGTAATAATTCCTAAAGCATAAAAGAGCCAAACAAAGGTCATTTCTAGA
>APFE030961508.1:0-14500 GCA_000404065.3 Pinus taeda
TATTAATAATATATTGGTTAAATATGATTTTTAGGGTAAATATATATTATTAAGGAATATATATTAATAAGACTTTATAATATTAATAAATATATAAATAAAATAAGAATTAGTATTAATATTAATATTAGTAATAATAATATTAATAAATAATGTGAATGATATTATATATAATATAATAATAATAAATAAATTTAGGTCCCTCCTGGTCAAACCTAGTTGTTAGAGGTCATGTTAACCGTTACTCAGTCAATTTAGCTGTTGGAATGGCCTGTTGTCCCTATTTAACTCGTCGCTCAGAATGGATCTTCAATTTGTCCTGACGATGAACCACACTGGTTGGTTCGTTGCGTTGACAAATGATTTCTTATGTGATTTTGCCAAAATTATTTTCATAAACAAGATCTAGATTGTATCTATAAGATAATAGCGTGAGACCAAGATTGGGTGAATCCAACAGTGGATGGATGAATTACATGGGATCGCTAGAGTTCCTGCACCTCGAACTCTAATGAAGAGTTAGAGCAATGCCAGAATCCGTTACATGAGGTGACTACACTAAGCTACAACATGATGAGCCGGTCGCTACATTGTGTGTCATCAGACATAAGTAATCTGCCCACTTATGATGGCCTAAATGATGTAAACATCTTTTTTGGATGCATTTGAGAGGGAGGTACCAGAAAAGAGTGCTTCCAGGCATTGGACTGGACATTACGCGCTACACCCGCAAGATGGTGGGGTGCATAAGGGAAGCTTTTATGATTGGAACAAATGTAGGAGCATCATGAGAACCTACTTTGGGAAGCCGAAGGTGCGAATAACAGACAAATACAATGGGCAGGATGTTTTGTGCGCACACTTGGCCAAATGGACTCAGGCTTATGGAGGGAAGCCCCAACCAGAATGGGCACTTGTTCAGTCATACCCTAGACATCGTCCCGATGAATTGGTACGTAGAGACAGAGCTTCGCCATGGTACAGGTGACTAGGATATTTTGTGCGAGGGATTCAAAAAGACATTTAGCTTTAAAGACAGGTTTCATTGTGTTGATGAGGTGCTACAAGAGGTGAAAGCAACAATCTTTAGGATACTGCAGGATCTTTTGGACCTAATTCAGCCTAAGTGGGCTACTCAGCTGAGTCATGCACTGGAATGCTATAATGTAACTGCTGAAGAAGAGGATGAGGATCCGCAAAAGATTAACATCCCTGAAACATAAGGTCACTACGAAGTTGAAGGACTGCAAATTTAGAATCCCGATATGACCGCGTCGTTGAAAATAAAATAGGTAAACACTGGTACAGAGGCAGAACCCAAATTCGTGAAGATTAGAGATTACTGGGATTACGTGATGATGGACAAGGCCGCTGAATTTCTTCACGAATACCAAGATTTATTCCCTACCAAGTTTACGGATCTGAAGGGGATAATCAGGGACCTGAGTGTTATGAAGATCACATTGAAGCTCGACGTGAATCCGTCAAGCAAAGACCTTACGGTCTCAATCCGAAGTATAAGGAGAAGGTTGGCTTAGAGCTAGACAAGATGCTCACAACAAGCATCATTGAGCCTGTGGAAGAATCTAACTGGGTAAGCCCAATGGTGGTATAGAAGAAAAAGCAAAAGGATGCAATAAGGATATGCGTGGATCTTAGGAAGTTGAATGACACTTGCGTACATGATCCTTTTCCGACTCCATTCAGTGATGAGGCGTTGAACAATATAGGTGGCCAGGAAGCATATTCCTTCACAGATGGGTTCTCTAAGTACCACCATATCAAAATCACGCCAGAGGATAGGAGCAAGACAACCTTTGTGATTGGGTGGGGTTGTTTCCAGTACACTGTAATGCCATTTGGATGAACAATGTGCCTGCGATATTCTTGCGCATAGTCGTTGCAGTGTTCAAGGAATTTATTCATAAGTTCCTTGAGGTATACTTTGATGACTGGACTATTTTTGGGCTAGTGAAACGCCATGTCGCCAATTTACACCTAATTTTGGATACTTGTCGAAGATACCAGATTGCGGTCAATCTAAAGAAGTGCTTGTTTTGTGTCCCCTTTGGGATCTTGTTGGGTCATGTGGTTTGCAGACAGGGACTAATGGTAGATTCCACGAAGATAGCAATGATACTAAACTTGGAAGCATCGAGGAGTGTGAAAAATTTAAACGCTACCTTAGGACATACGAGACATTACAGAAAATTTATCAAAGGCTATTTCCAGATCACTGCACCTATGGAAAAGTTGTTAAAGAAGGATGTCACATTCTGTTGGAATGAGGACTATAAGAGGAGCTTGGATGTATGGAAAGAAAAGATGGTCACCAGGCTGATTCTAGTATTCCCGGATTGGAAGAACGAGTTTCATGTACGTGTCGATGTGTCATGTATAGTGTTGGGAGCAGTAATAACACAAGCTGGCAGAGGAGACTTGGACCATCCTATCGCATTTGCAAGCAGAAGGTTATCCAAGGCAGAGAAGAACTATTCCACCATCAAGCGCAAAGGGTTAGGCATGGTGTATGCGCTCCTGAAGTTTAGGCACTACTTGCTGGGAGGCCATTTTAAGATGTATACAGATCATTCCGCGCTGAAATACCTTGCCAATAAGCCTGTGTTGGGGGGTGAGAATCTACAGATCATTGTTATTGCTCCAAGAGTATGATTTTGAAGTTATTGTGAAGCCTCAATGACTGAACGTGGGACCAGACCATCTGTCACGCATCAAAACAAGGGAAGAGCCCACTAATTTGGAGGAGGGATTGCTTGAGATGTAGCTATTTGTAGTGCGCGTCGCGGATGGTCATTTTGAGGATATAATACACTTCCTAACGACAAGAACTGCCCTGGAAGGATACACCGTCCAACAGAAGAAAGAACTAGTGGTGCACGCGGAATATTTCTCCGTCATTGCTGGGCATCTGTACAAAATGGGGTCTGATGAGATATTGCAACAATATGTACCAAAGGTTGAATGAAGAAACATCCTCATGGAAACTCATGGGGGCGCCATGGGAGGACATTATGCAGGGAGAGTGATCGTGCATAAGATTCTACGTGCAGGGTTGTGGTGGCCAACCCTCCATCAGGACTCAAAAGTGTATTGTAAGGTGTGTGATGTGTGTCAAAGGACTAGTAGGCCATCGTAGAGGGATGAGATTCCTTTGAATCCATAGATGACATTGCAACCCTTTGCGAAATGGGTGACAGATTTTGTGGGACCCATCCATCCCCAAGGGAAGACTTATCACCGCGACAGAGTATTTGACTCATTGGGCAGAGGCATAGCTTGTGAAGGACGATACAGGCATGACTGCGACAAAGTTCCTCTTTGAGTATGTCCTAACGCGATTTGGTTGTCTAAAGATCTTGATGAGTGATCGCGGTACGCACTTTCTAAATGAGAAGATTAGCGCGTTGGCGGAGGCGTTTCAGGTATATCGCCAAAAGAGTACGCCTTATCACCCGTAGGCTAATGGGACAGTGGAAGCATTCAATAAAGTGTTGGAGAACATGTTGACCAAGGTTTGCAATGCTCAGCGAAGTGATTAGGACCTACACATTCCTGCAATACTATGGGCTTATCGAACAACATGCAAGAAGTTGACTAGACAAACCCCCTTTAGGCTTGTCTATGGTGTCGAAGCGGTAATGCCTATGGAATATATTGTGCCAGGTCTGCGCATAGCAGCATTGATGGGTATGACGGATCACGGAGTCTTGGAGGAAAGGCTCGCACAACTAGATGAGCTTAAGGAAGAAATATTTCTAGCCGAATTTTACCAACAGGTCCAAAAGCAACGCGAGAAAGCATGGCATGATCAGCACATTAAGTTGCATTCCTTTAAGGTAAGTGACCTGGTTTTGTTATATGACAGTAAGTTTGATAAATTTCTAGGGAAATTTAGGATGCACTGATTAGGGCCCTATGTCGTTAAGGAAATTACTGACGAAGGAGTGGTACAACTGGTCAAGTTGAATGGAGAGCCCTTCCCAGGAAAGGTGAATGACATTCAGTTGAAGGCATACATCAGTGGTCTAGCCATGTGACTAGATGAAGGCAGCATAGTCTTAGCACTCCAGGTAGCTGAACAGAGGCGCGGGACTATAAACTACACTGCTCGAGTTGGAGAACTACGCGATTGGAGGATTGTGCAAAGCAAGGAAGTGTCACAAAGTTCATGGCAACTCGAAGGGAGTTGTGCTTACCTAGGGAGAAATCACACAAGTCGGCCAGAAAGTGACCATTAAATTCATTGTTCATGATTTTACAACAGAAGTGCAGCCAAATGGAGTGGGCAACCAACATTTAAGACGAAATTTATGGCTCAGATCCTTGAAAATATGTCACCAATCCAGCATTAATGAACCAAATTTGGGGGGAACGATCAGATTTGAATTCAAAATGACCTATAAACTACAAATGGCTCTCCAGCGAAAGACACTTGGCATTTTGAGAATTGAGTTGTTGAGCTCTCATGCACACATAAACCGAGAATTCTTTGAGGCTTTCAAGGAGACTCCTGCATTTGCAAACTTACCAGAGACGTTGTGAGCACTATTAGAAAGCGTTATGTCGCACCCATAGAAACTGTAGTTACCAGAGTAGAGGAGTCGGTGCTGAAAGTTGAGATGGAGGCAGAAGCAGCTACTCTAGAGGTCATCGAGGTGCTAGTGGAAGTCCCTAAATCACTGATAATGCCAAGCCCAAAGCTGACCCCAACCAAAGAGACCGTGAAGGATAAAAAGGGCAAGCAACCTGCCATACTAGTGCACACATCACCATGGAGAAACCCACCACGCAAGAGAAAGGAAAGGCCATAAATTTGGAGCCAGAGGAGGAATGCATTGAAGACATCTCGATGGACGATGAGGATGTGGGAGTTGAAGTGGAAGAGGTTGAAGCTCAGGGTGCAGACCCTATTACTTGGTTACCTTAATATGTCCCTCCGCGCAAACCCAAGACCAGGGTTCCGAAGGACATCGATGAGAGCAAGACCCCCTTGCAAACCACTCTGTTGCCGGATGAGATTGCTTTTGATGAACCACGCTTGGCGCAGGTGCCGCTGTTGAAACTGGAGGACTAAGACCTGGTCGATCACAAGAAATTCCCACACCTGGCGACTGAGCAGCTGATGCACCACATCATTGATATGAACACCGGAATGAACATATTGGAGCCACAGAGGTGGCTTAGAGGAGTGGACAAGGTAGGGTTGCTCAACCCGTTGTGGGTGTCGCACTACAACCACACCCCGGTCACAATATTGGTAATCAAGCAGCTATTGTTCTTGGTGCATGATGGGTGTCTGTGGTTGGAGGAGCTAATACCCACCACAGATAGATTGATTCACAAGATAATGCAACTACCATATATAGGTGAGAATTCAGCCACGATATTTGGCAAAAAAGGTGGCGAGCAGGCCCTCGCAGAGTCTATGAAGGAAAATTTTAAACTAGTGAAGAATCCCCACGAATATGCATTTGTGACCCTGCTGTGAAGGTAGCCACATAGATCTTAGCAGGAAGAGTGATGAGGAAGTGTCGTGCCGATGAGGTGTTGGCGCTTATCATCGCGCTAGTAGCCTAGTGCGTTGAAGGAGTCTAGTTCAATTGGTCAGACTACCTTCGCGGAGAGTTCTTGGCGAACTATCACGAAGCACAGGAGCTCAGAAAGATGCTCCACTATGTGTGGCTCTTGTTTTTAATTGTGCTGGTAGTGTGGGAATTACTAGAGGATAGCCAGTTCCCTTCGGTCTCACTAGACCTCCCAGAAGCAGCGAAGTACGCTTCACTGTGGGTGACCAAGGATCTGTAGCGGGTCAGGGACAATAAGATCTTTTGGATCTTGATGGAGATGAACATCTGCATGGCCATCAATTGCAAGTCATGATTGTCACCTACTGTATATGCTTACCTGTAGGCCTATGCCAAATTTAAAGCAGTCTTCCATCGTGTATCCATTTGGGCGAGGAAGGAACCTGCACAGAAATTGTATCACTTACCTTATCTAGAAACGGATGATGCCATTGATGCTATGCTTGATCAGTGGCCAGCAAAGTGGTGTGCTACAATAGACTTGGCAGTGGGAGGGAGCAAGTCCACCGCGCAAAAAAAAGAAGGAGGAGGCCAAGCTTACGATGACACAGCTGGCCGAAAATAGGAAAGAGGAGGCCATTGATAAGGCCTAGGCGAAGTGCGAGGCCACGTAGCATATAGTGCAACAGACAGGTGGGATAGAGAGGGGCTCTAACAAAGGCATGTGGTCACCTTCACCTAAGATAGAGGAGGAGAGAGAACAGCACGGCACAGACCCTCAAGAGATGTCCACCTGCATCAAGCACCCAAGGGAGCAGGAGAAAGGTGTAGAAATTCCCACTGTAGATCAACAGATTATGCAATATACTAAAGAAAAATACAAGATCTACTTCTACAACAAACTTACGGAAGCTTAATCAAATATGAGAACCATCAAATAGAACACATATAACTGAGAATGAGAAAGCAATCACACATGAACACAGAAGAATACTCTGGGGAAATCCTTAGCCTAAAACCCCGATCTCTGTAATATCATACAAGTGGAAATATATATCTGGATTACACAAAGCATTAGCTCACAAGTTATCCTACTCTCAGTACAATCCCTCTGCTACTCATAGATAATCAAAGGCTTCTCACAAACCGTCTCCTCTGCCCTCCAGGCCTCCTATTTCCTTGCGCAATTTCTCTTGGAGTCCAATGATGCCACTTGTATGAATTTACCTCTCACACAACACATTAAACTCAAAAGTAACTGTGCAGTCCTCAAGGAGATAGTTCTTTCTACATGGATGAGTTTCCTATATAGGAAAATTCCTCCAACTGATAGTACATTGTCCCTTCCTCTGATCTTAGATGGGTCTCTGACTGAACTGACATGCATGAGTTATTTATGAGAGAATATTCAGTTATCTGAAGTGTAGCAGTTACATGCATGCATGCATTAACTAACTGAACTCACAATCAATTCCACAAATTGTTGGAACTAATCTAACTAGACTTAACTCAGATAACTGAGCTAACTAATTACAACTCAAAGTACAACTCATCCTAATCTCCTTAATCAAGGGATAACTTCCTCAATCAATGGAGAAATTGTTGCATGTCTTCAAATAGACTTTATGTTTGATTTCCTACAACTAATTAACTCAAGATGAATTAATTAATTATTTTACAAACAGCTGCTAAGATCAAATTCGAATTTTACTTCTCAATTTTAGTTCAGGGACTAACTAAATTTGGAATCTATCCTGAAATTATATTTATAGCAGTGCTATTTTTAGCATTTTTATTTTATCATTCCTTATTTCTATTTCCAACACTGGTACCTGAGAAGCTATTTATAGCAATGTTATTTATAGCATTTCTACTTTTATCATTTCTTGTTTCTATTTTCAACACTCCCTCTCAACAATAAAGGCATTCAACTCGAACCCAATCTTGAACCTTTGGAATGTTCTACATGCAACACTTCTCCCTAGTGTTGTTGCTCCAACAACTCTAGAAACAAAAAATATTCAACTTGAATCAAAATGATGCCTCTATCATCAAAGTCTCTGACTGTTATTGCCTTTGTCGACTAAAAACTCCGCACTTTTTTGCTCTTCAGTATCTGACTACTCTAGCCTCTATCACTTTGATCTCGAACTGCATCAATCACACTGATTCTTGTTGCTGCATCCATGCTGCCACTGGTCCTATCTCCCAACTCTGCATCCGTACTGCACATCCTCTCATCATGTTCCGTGTGCTTCCCACTGCTGCACTGCAACTCAGTTACTGAGAAGTAAGTACCTGATCTCCCAACTGACCTCCCTGTTGGGCTAGAAACATCCTTTGACGTTGAAGCTTCCTCTGTCGCTCCATCTGCATCTATCTCTACCCACTCAGCCAGTCCTACTACTCCTCATCAGGGCTCTCATTGCAAGGTCTAATCAAAGAGGTTGGGTACCTCAATTATCTTGCCCCTATTCCAGCCTTCTTGGGATTGCCACTCCACATCACCCCACATCCTACCTAGAGGTATGGAAGCATGTGATCCCGCTTCCCACTTGGATCAAAATTTCCCCCTACTAGAGGTCTCTACATGAGTGCATGCCTCCACTCGGTCTCCTCTCGACTTCTCTAGTTGTGGTTGCTCCACAACCTCCTGAAGTTGCTTCACCAATTGTGGCTCCTCCACAATTGTCTGATACTTCTTCTGGCGTCGTATGTTGAGAGGTGATATACTCCCCCTCTCAGACACCAAGTTTACATCAGTTTCCTTGCTCCTCAAGGCTTTGCATGCATATTGAACCTTAAGAGCATACAAATTCTTGACTCATGAACCGATCTGCTTCACCTATCTCGTGGTGATGTGTCTATGGAAAACGTTCCCCTTACTAAAGACTACATCATAGCCTTTGTCTTCCAGCATTTCATTCGATACCAAGTTTTTCCATAGTCCTAGCACATACTTCACATCTGTCAAGGTAATGAGAGCTCCATGCTCCCTTTGAAAAACAACTGTACCTACTCCCGAGACACTATATTTTTCATCATTACCCATCGCTATGAGTATCTGGAGATATTTCTCCTCCAAGGTACTGAACGAACTCTTATCGATGGTCATGTGGAATTAAGCTCCATTGTTAAGAAACCAACCGCAACCCATCATCAATGAAACCATGCATGCGATGAGGGTGAAATCCAACTCGAATTGTGAGGCCAGTGCCTCACCTTCTCATCCTTCCAAGGATCCCTTCTTGGATTTCTTCTGTGGACAATTTGTTGCATAATGGCCCACCTCATGACAATGAAAGCATTGCACTTTCAATTTGTCAAACTTCTTCCCACCATGGGAAGAACTCGATTTGGGATGAGAATCCTTCTCCTTCCCTTTCTTCACCTTACTCACTAAGGCACAATTTTCTTCATCCTCCTTATATGAAGAACCATCTATGGTGCTTCTTCTTATCTCCTCCTGCATCAGATCTGACCAAAGTCATTCCTAATTTGGTAGTTTTTCTCTTCCATTCACTGAGTCTTGGTAGCTATGCCAGCTCTTAGGAAGACCGAGGAGTGCAAGACTCACCATGTCATCATCGGTTGTTGTGATCCCTACACTTCCAAGCTTATCCCTGTAGGTGGTGAGCTTGTTCAGATATGTAGAGATCATGTCACCCTTTTCACACTTGATTTTCCGAAGCTTGTCTTTTAGCACCAGCTTCCTCTGATCGTTGTTGTTCTGATATAGATCTTTCAATGTTTTCCACATTGAAAACATTGTCTCCTTCCCATGGAGACTCGAGACTATGTGGTCATGAACTCCCTCCATAAGGATTCTCCTTGCTCTAGCCACACATTTCTTCCATTCCGCTAATTCTGTAGCATTAGCCACTGCCGGCTTGGGGACTTCTTGATTAATGAAGTCCTTTAGACCGTTACCCTTTAATATTGCTTCCATGTGATCCTTCCAGGCTATATAATTTGAGTTGCCATCAAGGGCATACTAGAGTCTTAAACTATTGAATGCTATTGGTGAAATTGAGATGTGATAAGAACTCAATTTCTATATTCAAGAACTTCAAACTTCAAACTTCTCCCTTCTTTGTATATTTTTCTCTCCTTTGATCACCTTTGCTTTGATACCATGTAGAAATTCCCACTGTAGATCAACAAATTATTCAATATACTAAAGCAAAATACAAGATCTACTTCTACAACAAACTTGCAGAAACTTAATCGAATATGAGCAAGATCAAACAGAACACATATAACTGAGAATGAGAAAGCAATCACACATGAACACAGAAGAATACTTTGGGGAAAGCCTTAGCCTAAAACCCCGATCTCTGTAATATCATACAAGTGGAAATATATATCTGGATTACACAAAGCATTAGCTCACAAGCTATCCTGCTCTCAGTACAATCCCGCTGTTGCTCATAGACAGTCAAAGGCTTCTCACAAACCTTCTCCTCTACCCTCCAAGCCTCCTATTTCCTTGTGCAGTTTCTCTTGGGGTCCAATGCTGCCACCTATATGAATTTACCTCTCACACAACACATTAAACTCAAAAGTAACTGCGCAGTTCTAAAGGAGATAATTCCTTTTGCATGGATGAGTTTCCTATATAGAAAAATTCCTCCAATTGATAGTACATTGTCCCTTCCTCTGATCTCAACTGGGTCTCTAACTGAACTGACATGCATGAGTTATTTATGAGAGAATATTCAGTTATTTGAAGTGCAGCAGTTACATGCATGCATGCATTAACTACTTGAACTCACAATCAGTTCCACAAACTATTGGAACTAATCTAACTGGACTTAACTCAGATAACTGAGCTAACTAATTACAACTCAAAGTACAACTCATCCTAATCTCCTTAATCAAGGGATAACTTCCTCAATCAATGGAGAAACTGTTGCATGTCTTCACATAGACTTCATGTTTGATTTCCTACAACTAATTAACTCAAGATAAATTAATTAATTATTTTACAAACAGCTGTTAAGATCAAATTCGAATTTTACTTTCAATTTTAGTTCAGGGACTAACTAAAATTGGAATCTATCCCGAAATGCTATTTATAGCAATGCTATTTTTAGCATTTCTATTTTATCATTCCTTGTTGCTAGTTCTAACACTAGTACCTGAGATGCTATTTATAGCATTTCTATTTTTAGCATTTCTTGTTGCTATTTTCAACACTCCCTCTCAACAATAAAGCATTCAACTCGAACCTAATCCTGAACCTTTGGAATGTTCTGCATGCAACACTTCTCCCTAGTGTTGTTGCTCCAGCAACTCTAGAAACAAAAAAATATCTAACCTGAATGAGAATGATGCCTCTGTCATCAAAGTCTCTGACTCTATTGCCTCTATCGACTAAAAACTCTACACCTCTGTGCTCTTCAGTATCTGACTGCTCTATCCTCTGTCACTTTGATCTTTGACTGCATCAAGCACACTGATTCTTGCTACTGCATCTGTGTTGCTATTGGTCCTATCTCCCAGTACTGCATATGCTCTGCACCTCCTCTCATCATGTTGCATCTGCTACCCACTGCTGCACTGCAACTCAATTACTAAGAAGTAAGTAACTGATCTCCCAACTGACCTCCTTGTTGGTCTAGAAACACCCTCTGATGTTGAAGCTTCCTCTGCTGCTCCATCCGCATCTATCTCTACCCACTTAGCCAGTCTTGCTACTCCTCGTCAGGGCTCCTGTAGCAAGGTCTAATCAAAGAGGTTGGGTACCTCAATGATCTTGCCCCTATTCCAACCTTCTTAGGGCTATCACTCCACATCACCCCACCTTCCACCTGGAGGTATGGAAGCATGTGATCCCTCTGCCCACTTGCCTTGAAATTTCCCCCTACTGGAGGTCTCTTCACGAGTGGATGCCTCCACTCACTCTCCTCTCGGCTTCACCAGTTGTGACTGATCCACAACCTCCTAAAGTTGCTTCACCAATTGTGGCTCCTCCACAATTGTCTGAGACTTTTTCTGGCGCCGCATGTTGAGAGGTAATGTACCCTCCCTCTCAACCACCAAGTCTCCATCAGTTGCCTTGGTCCTCAAGGCTTTGCATCCATCTTGAACCTCAAAAGCATACAGGTTCTTGACTCATGAACTAATCTCCTTCACCTGTCTCGTGGTGATGTGTCTAAGGAAAACCTTTCCCTTACTGAAGACTACATCATAGCCTTTATCTTCCAGCATTGCGTTTGATACCAAGTTTTTCCTCAGTCCTGTCACATACTTTACATCTGTCAAGGTAATTCGAGCTCCATCCTCCCGCTGAAAAACAACTGTGCCTACTCTTGAGACACTATACTTTTCATCATTACCAATCGCTATAAGTATCTGGAGATCTTTCTCCTCCAGGGTACTTAACAAACTCTTATCGATGGTCATGTGGAATGAAGCTCCACTATCAAGAAACAAACTGCAACCCATCATTGATGAAACCATGCATGCGATGAGGGTTAAATCCAACTCAAACTGTGAGGCCAGTGCCTCACCTTCTGATCCTTCCAAGGATCCCTTCTTGGATTTCTTCTATGGACAATTTGTTGCATAATGGCCCACCTCATGACAATGAAAGCATCGTACTTTTGATTTGTCAAAATTCTTCCCACCATGGGAAGAACTCAATTTGGGATGAGAATCCTTCTCCTTCCCTTTCTTCGCCTTACTCACTAAGGCACAATTTTCTTCATCCTCCTTGGATGAAGAACCATCTCTGGTGCTTCTTCTTATCTCCTCCTGCATTAGATCTGACCAAAGTAATTTCCAATTTGGCAGTTTTTCTCTTCCATTTACCGAGTCTTGGTAGCTATGCCAGCTCTTAGGAAGACCAAGGAGCACAAGACTCACTATGTCATCATCAGTTTTCGTGATCCCTACACTTCCAAAATCATCCCTACAGGTGGTGAGCTTGTTTAGATATGTAGATATCGTGTCGCCCTTTTCACACTTGATTTTCAGAAGCTTGTCTTTCAGCGCCAGCTTCCTCTGATCATTGTTGTTCTGATATAGATCTTTCAATGTTTTCCACATTGAAAACATTGTCTCCTTCCCATGGAGACTCGAGACTATGTGGTCATGAACTCCCTCCACAAGGATTCTCCTTGCTTTAGCCACACATTTCTTCCATTCCGCCAATTCTGTAGCATTAGCCGTTTTCGGCTTGGGGACTTCTTGATCAATGAAGTCCTTTAGACCATTATCCTCTAATACTGCTTCCATGCAATCCTTCTAGGCTATATAGTTCAAGTTTCCATCAAGGGCATACTAGAGTCTTAAACCGTTAAATGCCATTGGTGAAATTGAGATGTGATAAGAACTCGATTTCTATATTCAAGAACTTCAAACTTTGAACTTCTCCCTTCTTTGTATATTGTTCTCTCCTTTGATCACCTTTGCTTTGATACCATGTAGAAATTCCCATTGTAGATCAACATATTATGCAATATACTAAAGCAAAATACAAGATCTACTTCTACAACAAACTTGCGGAAGCTTAATCGAATATGAGCAACATCAAATAGAACACATATAACTGAGAATGAGAAAGCAATCACACATGAACACAGAAGAATACTCTGGGGAAAGCCTCAGCCTAAAACCCCGATCTCTGTAATATCATACAGGTGGAAATATATAACCGAATTACACAAAGCATTAGCTCACAAGCTATCCTACTCTCAGTACAATCCCTCTGCTACTCATAGACAGTCAAAAGCTTCTCACAAACCTTCTCCTCTGCCCTCCAAGCCTCCTATTTCCTTGCGCAGTTTCTCTTGGGGTCCAATGTTGCCACATGTGTGAATTTACCTCTCACACAACACATTAAACTCAAAAGTAACTGCGTAGTCCTGAAGGAGATAATTCCTTCTGCATGGATGAGTTTCCTATATAGGAAAATTCCTCCAACTGATAGTACATTGTCCCTTCCTCTGATCTCAACTAGGTCTCTAACTGAACTGACATGCATGAGTTATTTATGAGAGTATATTCAGTTATTTGAAGTGCAGCAGTTACAAGCATGCATGCATTAACTAACTGAACTCACAATTAGTTCCAAAAACTATTGGAACTAATCTAACTAGACTTAACTCAAATAATTGAGCTAACTAGTTACAACTCAAAGTACAACTCATCCTGATCTCATTAATCAAGGGATAACTTCCTCAATCAATGGAGAAACTATTGCATGTCTTCACATAGACTTCATGTTTGATTTCCTACAACTAATTAACTCAAGATGAATTAATTAATTATTTTACAAACAACTGCTAAGATCAAATTCGAATTTTACTTCTCAATTTTAGTTTAGGGACTAACTAAAATTGGAATCTATCTCGAAATGCTATTTATAGAATTTCTATTTTTTGCATTTCTTGTTGCTATTTTCAACAAAAGGAGGATCCAAGAAGAAATCAAAGGCGACCAAGACATCACTAGACCCCATCACACTAATAGAGGGCGACTTGCATGATATTGGTGACACAGTGAAGGATGTCACCGCAGAGTCCTTGCAACAATTCGAGCAACAACAATAGATCATCTTGGGGGCTATCCAGACAATGTTGCAGGAGTTGTAGACTCGCACGTCGCAGGTTGGTATGGTGTCTACCACCCTGGCTATCAACACTTCAGAGGATGCCGAGATGTTGTGCACGAAGGCCTCCAGCATGATTGTGCTGCCTGATGGAGCATTGACCACACATAATGAGGCTAATAGTGTTGAAAAGTGTGCAACAAGAAATGCTTGTTGAGAATGCAGCAAGATGATGGAGCTTAGTGGAAAGGAGTCGCCTTCACTAAGTGGGCCTGCAGGCTATTTTTGGTGCAAGTCTATTTTTAGACTATGTCTATTTTTAGACATATGGATCATGTCTATGGATTGCAGGTTGCTGTTTTTGGATGATTGATCAAGTTGAGAAAATAGATGGACT
>APFE030961522.1:0-29140 GCA_000404065.3 Pinus taeda
TAGTGGTACACCATGTAGATCAAAATATTTCTCCATCTATAGTATCCAATTTACCGGATCCCTTTCCATCAAACTTCCTCATCTCGCTTTTTCTTGATTTTAGGAGCTTGATCTTGAGCTAACTATAACTCTCTAATTTCGGATCTTTAAGTTCTAAAATTTTCGCCTATAATATTGCTATGAATCTTCTTTCTAACTCTACAAGTCTGATCACAATTGGATTCCCAAATAAATATTTATTCCCAATCTCCCGCGATGATCTAATTATAGAGTAGTTCAGTAGAGTCAACTTGTACGACATGCCACGTCTCATTATTTCTACCTTAGGTTCTAAAATCTATACCCAAACAAAATAAAGTTCATCCTCTTTCTGTAACTTCTTACAAAATTTCAATCTGATTCTCAGAGAGAAAGTTATGACGATTTTCCCAAGGTCACATTTTTAGGATGTAATTCAGGAGTCTACAAAAACCCTAACTTCCTCAGATCATATATCCAAAAATATAGTGATACAAGATCTAAAATTTGGACCCAAGGTTTAGAACGATTTTTTCTCAAATGGAATTTTGTTTTAGCTTCTAAAACTTTGTAGCAAAAACATTATAGTGCAAATTCCATGCTAACATGTTTTAGATGAAATTGTGGAGCTTGCAAAAAACCCTAACTTCTCGAGATCATATCTTTGAAAATATAGCGAGACAAGATCGGAAATTTGGACTTGAGATTCAATACGATTTTGTCTCAAATGGGTTTTTTTCACTTCTGAAACATCGTAGAAAATGTTTTATAGTGAGACTTCCACAATGACCTATTTGGAGTAGCAAAACCCTAGAATCCAAAGCTTTGATACCAAATGTTATGAAACTAACTCACAAAAAGATAGAAAAGATAGATAAACACCTTCAAAATAAGCCTTTTTGAGGGGGTAACCTCCCTTACATTACACAAATGAACAATTCTTGGATGATACAAATGAAAAGGCCTCCCTCCTATATATAGGAGTCTAAGGGATCATAATATAGTCAGAGTCGGAATAACAATAATAATGTAAGGGCACAACAATAACAATAGTGGGCTTCTATGGGGCACAATAATAATAATATGGGTACTACATGGGCACAACAATATAATTAGGGGGTTTCACTAATAATAATAAAGGGTTACACTAGTAGTATAGAGACCTAACATGCCCCTCTCCTTCAAAAAGTGTTGTCGTCAACGCTTGAGTAGTTCTTGATGCTTTTGTATAAAATTCTTGTCCTCCCATGTGGAATCTTTAGCGGGTAAGTTCTTCCATTTGATGAGATAATTTGAAATTGATCTATTTCATAGCTATCAAGTTCTTATTTCCATGGCTTCTTCAGGCTTAGAGAAAACTACAGTTTGTCCTCTTTCTGTAACTTCTTACGAAATTTCAATTTGTTGCTCAAAGAGAAAGTTATGATGATTTTCCCAAGGTTGTCTGTTTAGAATGTAAATCGGGAGTCTACAAAAACCCTAACTTCCTCATATTATACCTTCAAAAAAATAGCGATAAAATATCTGAGGTTAAGACCCGAGCTTCGCCAAGATTTCAGCTCAAATGGGTTTTTTTCAGCTTCTAAAATGTCGCAAAAAAAATTTATAGCGAAAATCCCATGATGACCTGTATGGAGTAGCAAAACCATAGAATCCAAAGCTCTGATACCAAATATTATGAAACCAACTCACAAAAAGATAGAAAAGATAGATCAACACCTTAGAAATAAGCCTCTTCAATGGGGAAACCTCCTTCACATTACACAAATGAACAATTCTTGGATGATACAAATGACAAGACCTCATTTCTATATAGACCAGTCTACGGGGTCATAATATAATCAAAGCCGACATAACAATAATAATGTAAGGTCACAATAATAACAATAGTGGGCTTCTTTGGGGCACAATAATAACAATATGGGTACTACATGGGAACAACAATATAATAAGGGGGTTGCACTAATAATAATAAGGGGTTACACTAGTAGTATAGGGACCTAACAAATTCGTCATCCTATCTTTCATCAATGATGCTCTCATAGTACTTAGAATTAGGACTAAGTGGAAAATTTGACTCTTTATTCATAGTGGAAGAATTTTCTTTATATTCATGAATATGAATAGAGTTGTTACACGACGAAGATGTTGATGCTTCACAAAGCGAAACTTCACTATCAGAAGAATCCATGCCTTTCAAAGAGAAGAAGAAAATGATACAAATGCACTCTCTCCTAATGATAATATATAGCTTAAAGAATGAAAAGTTCCCTCCAAAGTTTCCCTCCAAAAAAATTCACCAAAATGTTTCCCTCCAAAAATTTTGTTTCATGTATTTCCCTCCATAATTTTCTTCTACAATTTATTAGAAAAATTGAACTAAAATTTTCTTATGAAATAAATCTTTTAAATTAAATATTTAAAATTAAAATTGTGAACTAATATTTTACCTAAATCTAATTTTTTACTTAAACGTGGATAATAATATTATACTGGACAATTGAATGTTTTTTTTAATTTTATTATATATTCTAAAACAAATTAATCTCACATTCACCGTGTTGTAAAAAAATTTTGTAATGTTTGTTATATCATATTTTACTATATCGCCATAACAAGAATTATATATTAAAGTCTTTATAAAAATAATTTAAGCCCACATTCACCGTGTGGTGAAACAATTCGGTAATGTTCATTTTATCATAGTTCCCTATATCGCCATAACAAAATTTACATGTTAAAGTTTTTATAAAAACAAATTAGTCCCACATTAACCATGCAGTAAAACAATTCTGTAATTTCCACTATAACATAAATTTCATTATCACTATTCCTCACATCACATCAATGTTTTTCGAGGTTCATTCAAAGACTTGGAGCGAATTTGTGGAGGAGCTACATTGATATAAACAACATATTCCATGGAATATTAACGCATTTGAAACGTTAGTTTCTCTTTTGTCATGTGCAAGTTCTAAAATTCAATAGGTTTAATGAAATTTTAATTTTTTTCAGAAATAAAAAATTTAAATGATTCAGATTTACCCACTACGTCCACAGTGGGCGTGGTGGGCTCAGTCATGCTGCCCAGTGGCACAACGGACTAGTGAGGGAGGGGCGAGGGTGCTAGTTGCCCAGCCCCTCACCCCACCCTGGCAGCCCAACGGTTGGCTCGGATGGTAGGCTATTGGGGCGCTACAGTGGGGCAAGGGGGTTGGCACATAGTCCCCCTGCCCCATCCCAACGGCCCAACGGCCTACCCCTGCCCCACCGCAGTAACCCAACGACCCACCACACCGGCCAACCCCGTGCCCCACCTCGGCGGGCCATTGGGCCACCCTGGTGGGGCGAGGGGTTGGCTGCCAGACCCACCCTGGTGGCCATTGGGTCGTTGGGGTCAAGCAGGGGGCTGGCTACTGAGCCCCTACCTCACCTCGGTGGCCCAATATCCTACCACCCCAGTGGGCTGTTGGGTTCCTGGGGTGGGGTAGGGGGCTAGCCACCAACGCCCCCACCCCGCCCCCGCCCCACCCCAGCATCCCAATGGCTAGGCAAGGTGGCAGTCAGTTGAGCCACCGAGGTGGGATGGGGGGTCGAGCGTCGGCTAGAGTGGCAAGACAATTTCCGAGGTGGGGCGACAAGGGGCTGTATTTTTTTAATTTTTTTTTTTTTTAAATTGTTATGTTTTACAAAATTAATTATCATTTATTGTTTTGTTTATTATTTAAGCTATTTTTTTTTGTAATTCACTGATTTATATGTGTATTTTTTTGTAGGAAAATGGCATCAAAAAATATTTTTGTGAATCTTTTTGGAACAATGACTGTTAAAATTAAAGGTGGATGCTTAAAAAGCACTGTTGAACGAACCAAACCTAAGTCGATAGCTACAAATCTATCAAGTGCCTCAAATGGTAAGAAGTTGATTTCATACTGGAAGAAATCAAAAGAAGTGAGACTTCCAGAAAATGTATGGTATGTGAAAGAAAGAGAAGGCGAAGATGTTCAAAAAATGTGAAACAAGAAATGTTAAATTTAGAATGTGCTATAAATAGAAGTCCTAAAAATAGAATGTCTAAAAATAGCAGTTTGGCCAGGGAGTCATTAGCCACATTGGGTGAGAGGTGAAACTACTAAAAATAGAAAGTTCTAAAAATAGTATTTCATGGTACCTTCCTATTTTTAGCAATCCCTAGTCTAACTATAGGAACTAAAATGAATTTGGTCTTAACAGCAATTTAAAATATTAATTAATTAATCTCCATGAGTTAATTAATTATGGAAAATTAAACTTGAAATCTTTGTGAGATCATGCAATTATTTTCTCCCTTGATTTAGGAATTTATCCTTTGATTAAAGGAGATAAGGTTCAGTTCTATAATGAGAGAATTAGTTGACTTAGTTTAACTTATTCAAGTCCAATTAGATTATTTTAACAAGTTGTTAAAATAATGAAATATAGTTTGTTAATGCTTGCATGCATGTGACAACTATTATTTTAGATAACTGAGAATTCACTCATGGATAATTGTTGCATGTCATTTCTATCAGAGACCTAGTTGAGATTAGATGTGGGACAGTGTACTATTAGATGCTTGGATATTTCTAGTAAGTATTCCTTGCATGGAGAAGGATCTATTATAGGAGATTAGAGGACTTGTGGCCTATGTATTGAGGCCTAGGTAGTCCATGATTTTCATCTTCTGATTAAAGATCATCAGAGTATAAAGAGAGCAAGATAGTTGTTGAGCTAATTCTTATTATATGTTGAAGAGGATTTCCACTTGATTTATAATACATGGTTGGGGTTTTATGCTGGTGCTTTCCCCTGGATATACCTTGTGTTATGTGTGATTATTTCTCTTGATTAGTTATGCATGTTTCTACTTGATGTTTCTCATTAATTCGATTATGCTTCCGCTTAATTTTTTGTAGAAGTAGAACAAGTATTATGCTTTAGGACATTGCATATATCGGTTTGTTCTACAGGTGAAATTTCTACATGGTATCAGAGCTAGCTGATTTGTAGAAAAATTCTACAAGTTTCTACATGGTATCAGAGCACAATTAATCAAGCAAGGAACAATATATAAGAAAGAGAAAGAAATTCAAAATTTATTATTCGGGATATAGATCTCAAGTTCTTATCACATCTATTTCATCGATGGCAATCTATGGTTTGAGGCTTGTGTATGCCCTTGATGGCAGCTCAAACTATATGGCTTGGAAGGATTGCATGGAGACAGTTTTGGAAGATAATGGTCTTAAGTATTTCATTGATCAAGAAAATCCTAAGCCTACTCATAAGACTGAGCAGGTGGAATGGAGGAAGTGTGTGGTTAGCGCTAGGAGAATTCTCTTGGAGGGGGTGCGAGATCACATTGTCTTGAGCCTCCATGGGAAGGAGACTCCACATGCAATGTGGAAAACATTGAAATATTTATATCAAAATAGCAGTGATCAGAGGAAGTTGGCACTGAAGGACAAACTTTGAAAGATTAAGTGTGAAAGGGATGAGACGATCTCCATGTACCTAACCAAGCTCATCATATGCATGGATGAGCTTGCAAGTGTAGGGGTCGTGACATCGGATGAGGATATGGTGAGTCTAGCACTCCTTGGCCTTCCTAAGAGCTGGCATAGCTACCAATACTTAGTGAATGGAAGGGAGAAACTACCAGATTGGGAATGACTATGGTCGGATTTGATGCAAGAGGAGATTAGATGGAGCACTAGAGATAGTTATTCATCTATGCATGATGAGGAGAACTGTGCCTTAGCGAGTAAGGTGAAGACGGGGAAGGAGAAGGTTTCTCTTTCTGAATCCAGTTCTTCTAATGATGGGAAGAAGGTTGACAAATCGAAAGTGCGATGCCTTCGTTGTCATGAGCTGGGCCATTATGCTGCAAATTGTCCACAGAGGAAATCCAAGAAGGGATCCGGGGAAGGATCTGAAGGTGAGGTACTTGCTTCACAATTTGAGTTGGATTTCACACTCTTCGCATGCATGGTTTCATCTATGGTGGGAAGTGGTTGGTTTCTTGACAGTGAAGCTTCTTTCCACATGACCGGTGACAAGAGTTTGTTCAGTGCTTTGGAGGAGAAAGATCTCCAGAGACTCAGAGTGATGGGTAATGGTGAGAAGTATAGTGTCTCAGGTGTAGGCACGATTATTTTTCAGAGGGAGCATGGATCTCACCTTACCTTGACCAATGTCAAGTATGTACTAGGACTAAAGAGAAACTTGGTGTCTATCACGATGCTAGAAGATAGAGTCTATGATGTAGTCTTCAGTAAGGGAAAGGTTTTCCTTAGACACATCATCACTAGACAGGTGAAGCAGATTGGTTCATGGGTCAAGAACCTGTACGCTCTTAAGGATCAAGATGCATGTAAAGCCTTGAGAAGCAAGGCAACTGATGGAGACTTGGTGGTTGAGAGGGAGGGTATATTACCTCTCAACATGCAAATCCAGAAGAAGTCTCACACAATTGTGGAGGAGCCATGATTGGTGCAGCAACTTCAGGAGGTTATGGAGTAGCCACAACAGGGGAAGCTAAGTGGAGATCGAGTAGATACATCTACTCATTCAGAGACCTCCAGTAGGGGCAAACTTCAAGCCAGGTGGGCTAAGAGATCACATGCAGCCATATCTCCAGGTAGGAGGTGGGGCGATATAGAGTGATCGTCCCAAGGAGGAGGGGCATGATCCTTGAGGTACCCAACCTCTTGGATGAGACCTTGCTACAGGAGCCCCGATGTGGAGTAGCAGGAACTAACTGATTGGGTAGAGACAGATGCAGATGGAGCGACAGAGAGAGCGATAATGCAGGGAATCCTAGGACAGTGCATAGCTAGCAGGCTGCCACAATGCGAGAGGCACAAGTGTTTTTCACAGTGTTAGGTGGCACTAAGAGGTGTGCAATGGTGCGAGATGCATGGAGATGTTGGAGTAGCGCAGATGTCAGAGAGGGAGCACTTGTCAGCAGCAAGTAGAGCTTTAGCATCAAAGTATATTCCTATCCCAACGGAGTGGTCAGTTGGGAATCTTTTTGTTCCAAGTGTTGTTGTAGCAAGTGGACCAAGTAGATGTGTTGCATGCAAAAAATTCCAAAGTTATAGGATCAAGTTCGAGAGGAAGCCTTTCTTGTTGAGAGAGAGTGTTGAAAAAATGTGCAACAAGAAATGTTAAATTTAGAGTGTGCTATAAATAGAATTCCTAAAAATAGCATGTCTAAAAATAGCAGTTTGGCCAGGGAGGTCATTAGCCACATTGGGTGAGAGGTGAAACTGTTAAAAATAGAAAGTTCTAAAAATAGCATTTCTGGGTCCCTTCCTATTTTTAGCAATCCCTAGTCTAACTATAGGAAGTAAAAATGAATTTGGTCTTAACAGCAGTTTAAAATATTAATTAATTAATCTCCATGAGTTAATTAATTATCGAAAATTAAACTTGAAATCTTTGTGAGATCATGCAATTATTTTCTCCCTTGATTTAGAAATTTATCCCTTGATTAAAGGAGATAAGGTTCAATTCTATAATGACAGAATTAGTTGACTTAGTTTAACTTATTTAAGTCCAATTAGATTATTTTAACAAGTTGTTAAAACAATGAAATATAGTTTGTTAATTCTTACATGCATGTGACAACTATTATTTTAGATAACTAAGAATTCACTCATGGATAACTGTTGCATGTCAGTTCTGTCAGAGACCTAGTTGAGATTAGATGTGGGATAGTGTACTATCAGATGCTTGGATATTTCTAGTAAGTACTCCTTGCATGGAGAAGGATCTATTATAGGAGATTGGCGGACTTGTGGCCCATATATTGAGGCCTAGGTAGTCCATGATTTTCATCTTCTGATTGAAGATCATCATAGTACAAAGAGAGCAGGATAGCTATTGAGCTGATTTTTTTTGTATGTTGAAGAGGATTTCCACTTTATTGATAATACATGGTTGGGGTTTTATGGTGGTGCTTTCCCCTGGATATACCTTGTGTTATGTGTGATTATTTCTCTTAATCAATTATGCATGTTTCTACATGATGTTACTCATGAATTCGATTATGCTTCCGCTTAATGTTTTGTAGAAGTAGAACAATTATTATATTTTAGGACATTGCATATATTGGTTTGTTCTACAGGTGAAATTTCTACATGGTATCGGAGTTAGCTGATTTGTAAAAAAATTCTACAAAATTCTATAGAAGATGTGCAGATCTATATGTTGATATCCCTAACGATAGTGGAATTTATGAGGTGCTGGAAAAGGTCATAGACATGTGTTTGGTACTAAACACTGAAGTTTTTTATATACTTACAAAACCGCCCAAATCACATGATAGGATTAAATATCAATTATTATATTCATTGTATGACACGAGAGAGGTATCTAAAAATTTGTGTAAACAAATCGTAAATGAGATTTCACAAGATATCGTAAGTATTGTTATTTATTTTTGTATTTTGCGTTATTGTAACTATCTCATTATATTTGTATAACTTAGTTTTTATTGACATATGATATTTTGTTTGACATAATGTTGTTGAAATTCTTTAAATTATGTTGAGAGGCATTCATTTCATAGAGCAAGATGACATGGGAGTTTGACGAAAATGAGGTGGTAGTCTATAATTCAACTACTGGTTAGCTTTAGAGCCAACAAGCTATGCACAAATAGATTTTGTATGTGGATTTTCCCCCCGAGGGACTCGCTTATCTGACCAATCATTGTCGGTCCTTCATTGACTTCCCCTTTTATCAAGCGTTTCAATTCGCATTGTTGATCTCACTTCTCGAGATACAACGGATATCACGTCGTCCACTCACCAACTAACCCTAACGATCTCCACCGTCGATGTGACCCATCCAATTGAATGGCTATCATGCAATCTCACGCGGATTCTTGCACGACTGATATTAGGCTGAGAGCGCACAAGAAAAGTAGTTTTCTCGTGCTACGTGTCACCCAATTAGGCTAATCGCGTGAAATTTAGGAATCTCACTTACCACCTCTAGGGCGCGCGAGATACCACTTCCTATTTATTGAATACCACCACATGCTTAATTCACAATTTTAATAAAGACCCTTAAGGAAAGTTTCATGCTTAAGCTCAATATTAATCATTAATATTAATCGACTATGATATTCAATAAAATGTTTAAATAGAGAAAAATACCTGATTAGGGTCCAGAGTGCCGATACATAGCTACAAATGAATTTCTGCACCTAAACAGTGCATCCACACCACACTTCAATCAATTATTCAACAAAATGGAAATTACAGAGTCTTGGCCCTCTCGGCTCGATGACAATAGTTTGTCTGACCTCTATTTCAATCTCAATCCCTATCTCTCACTCAAACTCTCTCTTACTCACTCTTTTCTTGATCTCTAGTCTCTCCATCATTACATTTTTTCCTCTTTTATGAATCAAATCCTATCCTAACTGCATTGAAAATTCAATCTCTATTTTTATCAACTCAACCATTAAATCCCTATTCTCAAGCTCTTATACACACCTATACTAACAACTTATCTCCTATTCTAAAAATAATACAATATTCTAATTATTACAATAATTGGAGTAAAGATAATTTTCAAGAGATCCAACCCTGTCTACTAAGAATTGATTTTGACCACTCAGGTCAATGAAATTCATCTCTTGTTAGCCACAACATGTGAACATACAATCACATTTTTGGCTAAGTCTGGATGCTCCTGCATCAGACTCCCAGGGAAGAAAATAATTCTTCATCAAACTCTCAAGATTTACTCCATTATTCTGTAATTTTGTTGTTTTTATCCAACTAGCATCCTCCACTAGATATCCCTTCCATTTGACTAGATACATTAAATAAGCATGCCCTCTGGTTCTTTTGGACACTCTTTTCTCCAAAATATTTATCACCTCTTTCTTGATTGTCTTTGACATTTGTTCTTCCTAGTTTAAAGTTTGAACTTCATCTTCTGTAGGTTCCTTCTATAGATGTGTCTCTGTTTCTTTGTCTGGATACAAATCTGCAACATTGAAGATAGGTGATATACCAATCCCTTCTGGAAATTCAATTTCATAAGCATTAGTCGAAAACTTCCTCACAATTCTACATGGCCCTATCTTTTTCATCTTTAGTTTATTATAAGTCCCAACAGGAAATATTTTTTTCTCAAGTATACCATCACTATATCTTCCACTTGGAATTCTTTTTCTCTCCTCCTCATATTAGCTCTCTATTTTTATTTGCAACTACTTTATTGCAATCTAACTTTGACATCTTCTTGTAGTATCTGCATCTGATCTACAAACTCTTCAGCTTTTAAACTTCTTGTCTCCTGTTTACTCAAATTTCTGAGTTCATACACACCTCTTGGATTCATTCCAAAAATAATCTGAAATGGAATCATCCTAGTACCTCGGTTTAGAGTGTCATTATAAGAAAACTCAACTTGAGAAAGTGCTAAATCCCACTACTTAGGATTGTTATACACTAAACTTCTCAATATGTTTCCCAAGCTTTTGTTTACCACTTCGGTCTGTCCATCTATTTGAGGATGATATGATGAACTGGAACTAAGGTTAGCACCTAGTTTCTTCCAAAGAGTTCTCCAGAAATTCCCAACAAACTTTGTATCCCTATCAGACACAATACTTACAAGAAATCTGTGTAACCTTACAACCTCTAAAAAAAAATAGATTGGTAATATGTGTTGCATCACTAGTCTTTTTACATGCAATGAAATGTGACATTTTGGAAAATCTATCTACCACAACATAAATGGAATCATTCCCTCTTTGATTTCTAGGTAACCCCAAAAAAAAAGTCCATACTAATTGCATCCCATGGTTGGTCTAGTATTGGCAATGGCTAGTACAATCCTATATTTTGGCTTCTCCCTTTAGCATGCTGACAGATTTTTCACTTCTCAACAAATTTCTTAAAATCAATTTGCATCTTTGGCTAATAGTAAAGATCATTTACCTAAGAAAAGGTTTTGTCTTGTCCAAAGTGACCAGATAATCCTCCATTGTGTTTCTCCTTGATTATGTTTTCCCTCATAGAGCATTTGGGAATGCACAATTTTTTACCTTTAAATAGTAAACCTCCTTGGATAAAATAATCTAACCACTAACTTCTATTATGAACTATTGGGTTTTGTACAACTGCATAAATATCTTTGAATTCTACATCATCTTTATACATATCAACCATTTCTTCAAATCCTACAACACCAACTCTTAATTCTTGTACAATGAAATTTACCCTGCTCAAAGCATCAACAACTTTGTTCAACTTACACTTGTGTGTTTTATCTCAAAAGTAAAACTCTGTAAAAACTCTACCCACTTGGCATGTTTCTGGTTCGATTTTGGTTGGTTGTTTATGAATTGTAATGCATGATTGTCAGAATATAATACAAACTCCTTTGGTAGCAAATAATGTCTCCATTTTCTTAAATCTTACACAATAGCATAAAATTATTTATCATAAGAAGTATACTTCTTCTTAGCTTCATTTAAGTTCTCACTAAACTAGGCTATTGGTCTCTATTCCTGACTCAAAACCGCTCCAATTGCAACTCCACTAACATCAATTTCAACTTGGAAAACTTCCCCAAAATTAGGTAAATCTAAACCTAGAGTCTCTGTAATTTTCTTCTTCAGCAACTTAAAATTTCGGTCTGCTACTTTTGTCCACTTGATGGTTGATTACTCTCTTTGATTTTTTCAATAATTTGTGCACAAATCTGACTAAAACTTCTGATAAATTTTCTGTAAAAACTTGCAAGACCATGAAATATTCTTACCTCAAATATGTTTTTTGGAGTAGGCTAGTTGCAAATTGCTTGGACATTCTCCGAATCCATTTTCAAACCTTATTTAGAAACTAAAAATCCAAAATAGATTAATTCTTCTTTCATGAAACTACATTTCTTCAGATTTATCAGCAGTTTCTCTTTCTGTGGAGTTCTCAAAACTATCTTAAGATGCTCCAGATGTTCTTCTTTGCTTCTACTGAAAACTAGAATAATCAAGATAAAAAATGACAAACTTGCCTGCATATTCCTTCAAGACTTCATTCATTAATCTCATGAATGTGCTAGGTTCATTAGTGATTCCAAAAGGCATCACTAACCATTCATACAACCCACTATTTGTTTTAAATGTAGTCTTCCATTCATCTCCTTCTCTAATCCTTATTTGATGATATCCACTCTTCAGACCTATTTTAGAAAAATACTTTGACCCACTTAAACAATCCATCAAATCATACATGCATGGTAAAGGAAATCTATACTTGATAGTAATCTTGTTTATGGCTTTGGAATCTGTACACATATGCCATTCAACACCTTTCTTTGGACTGAGTACTGTTGGTACAACACATGGACTAAGACTCTCTCTGATTAATCCCTTATCCATCAGTTCCTATACTTGTCTTCCAACTTTTGCGTTTTCTTGAGGAGTTAACCTGTATGCTGCTTTGTTTGGAAAAATTTATCCAGGTATTAGATCAATATGACAACTAATACTCCTGATGGGTGGTAATGCATTTGGCAACTCATCCACAATAATATCAACAAAATCATTCATCAGATTTTTTATTTCTTTAGACAAATCATCTAAGTTTGTGGAAGTTAAAATTACCTTAGGTCTCCTTATGACAACAAAATACGTCTATTCATCGTTCTTGATTTCTTGTAACAATTCTTTCCCACTCATCAAGATAACATTATTTCCAAGTGCTTCTTTGCCTACTTCATCCTTCAATAGCAGCAGTCTGTGTTTATTTCCATCCTTCTCTGGAGTGTAATTATTTCTTCTCGCATAATGAATAGCTTTCCGATCGAACTGCCAAGTTCTTCCTAGCAACACATGTCATACATCCATTGGCATTAGATCACACAATATCACATCCTTATAAGTACCAATCTGTATCTCTACCTTGCATTGTTCTGTCACAATAAGCTGATGTCCTTTTTGCAGCCATGATACTTTGTAAGGAGTAGAATGTATTGTTTTCACTAGTCCTAACTTGTCCACCATTTCTGTAGAAACAAGGTTATCAATGCTTCCACTATCAATTATCACTTTACAACATTTTCTTTTGGACTTGCATGCAGTTCTAAATAAACTCTTTCTCTGAGCTGGTTCTCCTGTCTCTTTCTCTGCCTTACACAATACCCTTTTCAACAACAAGGATTCTCCTAATTCAGGTGATTCTTCCTTGTTTGCTTTGAGGTTTCCCTTCTCTTACCTAAGACACAATCACATTCCTCTAATTTGTTACTTTATTATGAGGACAGTCCCATGATCCATGTTCCAATTCTTCATGTGTAACACCTAATTTCTCTTCCTCGGCCTCTTCCTCTAGGTGCAAATCTTCCTTTACTAAATTCTCCTCTCTGTGGTGGTCTACTACTTGAACCTCTTGCTTCACCTTGAGGGTGCTAAAACCTTGATCTGGTAGTTCCTCTACCTCTTTCTAAACGTTTTCCTCTATTCCTCTAATTTTGATTCCTCAACATCTACTCTTCTACCTTCAAAGCTGCTTGATAGGGATCTTCAATTATCTTCAGACTCAGCAAGCTGATTTCATCCTGTATGTCATATCTCAATCCATTTATGTATCTAGCTACCTTTTCTACATCATCCTCTATATGTCCTGCTCTAATGCTCAGCTTATAAAACTTGTCTTTGTATTCTTTGACAGACATTCCTTTTTGCCTCAAATTTTGTAACTATTTGAAAAGATTTAACTGATAATTTTTTGGCATAAATTTGGCTTTCAATGTACTTACCATTTTATCCCATTGTTTGATCTTGGGATTTCCTTTTCTTGCTCTAAAGGTTTGTAATTCATCCCACCAGATAACTGCATGACCCTTCAATCTGGTAACTACAAATTTCACCTTCTTTTTATCATCAACCTCCTCATAGTCAAAATACTTGTCTAATAAACTGATCCATTCCATCAATTCTTCTACATTGAGATTCCCATCATACAAATGTAATTCCACCTTTGGTCTTCCACTTGCTTTGGCCAATATCTTGAGAACTTTGGTAGCTTCACTTTCATCCTCTTCTTCTTCCTCAAAAGATTCTTCTCCAACACTGGCATCTCCTTCATCAGGATCTCTCCTCTGAGCAGTCTCCATCCCTGTACACAGGTTTTGGATCTCATCTAGTATAACTGCATTCGCTACAGATCTCCCCTGACCTATGCCTCCTACTCTCCTCAGTGGAATGTTTAATGTAGCAAAAATTATTCTTTGTACTTTGATACCAAAAATGATGGAGGAGGTTGACAAAAATGAGGTGGTAGTCTATAATTCGATTATTGGTTAGCTTTAGAGCCAATCAACTATGCACAAATAGATTTTGTACGTGAGTTTTCCCCTTGAGGGTCTCACTTACCTCACCAATCATTGTCGGTCCCTCATTGACTTCACCTTTTATCAAGCACTTCAATCCATTTCATTGATCTCACTTCTCTAGATCCAATGGATATTGCATCATCCGCTCACCAAATAACCCAGATGATCTCCACTGTCAATGTGACCTATCCAATTGAATGGATATCATGCAATCTCGTGCAGATTCTTGCACGATTGATATTAGGTCGAGAGCACATGAGAAAAGTAGCCTTCTCATGCTACTTGTCACCCACTTAGGCTAATTGCGTGAAATTTAGGAATATCGCTTACCACCTTTACGGCGCGCAAAATACCACTTCCCACTTTTCGAATACTACCACGTGCTTATTTCATAATTTTAATAAAGACACTTAAGGAAAGTTTAATGCTTAAGCTCAATATTAATCGACTGTCATATTCAATAAAATGTTTAAATAGAGAAAAATACCCGATTAGGGTCCAAAACACCGCTACACAGATACAAACGAATTTCTGCACCAGAACAATGTGTCCACACCACACTTCAATCCATTATTCAACAAAATGGAAATTACAAAGTCTTTGCCCTCTCGTCTCGATTACAACAATTTTTCTGACCTCTGTTTCAATCTCAAACCCTATCTCTCACTCAAACTCTCGCTTACTCACTATGTTCTCAATCATCTAATCTCTCTGTCATTACCTTCTTTCCTCTTTTAGGAATCAAATCCTATCCTGAATGCATTGACAACTCTATTTTTATCAATTCAACCATTAAATCACTATTCTCAAGCTCTGATACACACCTATACTAACAACTTATCTCCTATTCTAAAAATACTACAATATTCTAATTATTACAATAATTGGAGTAAAGACCATTTTTTAGAGATCCAACCCTCTCTACTAAGAATATTTTGACCACTTAGGTCAATTAAATTCATCTCTTGTTAGCCACAACATGTGAACATACAATCGCATTGCTGGCTAAGTCTGGATGCTCCTGCATCACAAGATGTTATGAATGTTATTAGCAGTTTCTACTCTATATCTGATGAAGATATGGAAAACAAGCAAAAATTAGTAATTCATTATGCTACAAAACTACATCCAAGGGATTAGAAAAAAATGCCTCTAGTGGATAAATCTTGCAAAGGTAGACAAGTTACTTTTGAATATCAAGAAGTTGAAATTGACATTGAAGAATATGTTTTCGTTACTGACGATGACATTGGAACTGATGTTAGAAAGGAGAAGAGCCATAAAAGAGGAAAGGTAACAATTCCCAGGAATGTCTCTATTCTAGTTAATGATGAGAATGTTAGGACGAAGAAAAGTAAAGTTGAATATTCTCAAGTTGTCATTACCAACAATGAAGATCCTAGTGAAACTTCAAAATAAAGTAGGGAAATCATTACACCATGAGCTGATTTAGAGGATGGAATTATTAAAACAAAACAAAATGACATTCGACAGAACTTAACAAGGAGAAACTTAATTGAGGGTGGTCGTACATTTCATCTTAATGTGAGACAAATCTATAAGGCAAGTGAAGAACAATGTAAATATCAAATCAAAAGGACACACCACCTACATGTTCACAACTTGAAGACATTGATGAGGTACAATCCATATGCTCATGTGGTTAATTATGTGCTTCTTGTTGATCAAGTTCAAGTTCCCAACAAAGAAACATTTGATAAGTCAAAATGTTTTGAATACAATTATTATGTGCTTAAGGGGGACCATTCTGTATAAACTCAAAGACAATTGATGGACAAATATCCCAATAACCCACGTTTTGAAACAATGAAATGTATTATTTATGTTGGTTTATCAGATATAGAAGCAAAGTTAGTGGCATGGGATCATAATTTAGATAATGAATATATGATGTCTATGGCTTTCATCCAAAGGGTTAGATTTATTCATAATGAATTTGAAGAAAAATGTGGTGGGGATGAGATAAATGTTACTATATATTTCCGAAAGGAATGTCATATGGAAATAGGCTATCAAATTGAGGAGAAAATCAATTCAAAAGGAGGTAGAGTAAATACTAATATGTTCAGAGGTATTGATAACATTTTCCAGTTTCCATTTAGAACTAAAGAGATGTTGAAATTGATTAATGATATTTTTAGCATGAGGGAGAACATTGGCATTAAAAATCAGAAGGCCAAAATGTCTAAAGCATTGATACGTAGCAATAGTAAATCAGGTCTTGAAATGAAGTAGCTTCCAAAAGATATGACTATCACACCTTGGAGAGCATTGCAAGGAGTGAAGGATGAAAAAATTGTCAAATAAATATTATCTCATGTGAGGTCAGGGGAATTATCATTGGAGGAAATTCCTGAGGAATTTCAAAAGTAAGTTTGTTGAATTATTTTTACTTATTTCTAGATTATACTTTTCTTTTAAATATAACATATTGTTCTTGGTATTATTTGTTATACATATCATTATATTAACTTTTTTTACTTTATTTATTTAGTCACAAAGTTTACATGAAAATGTAAGAACAAATGGGTAAATTATGGAATGAAGATAGTTGGGATGATGTTCTATGAAACTATACAGATTCAAATTCTGCATCAACAATAAATATATATAGATATATAGATATAGATATAGATAACTTACATTTAAAAAGGTATGTTGATTTATACATTCATTTTTATTCATCTGTATATATTTTTATTTTATAACTTATACATATTTTTTTTTATTTTATTAAAGATGAGGAAGGATGAAAATGGAGCACCATATAGTTTTAGAACCTTTATTGAAAAAATTAAGATCGAAAGACTGAAAAAACGATGTCTTAGGAATGTTGAACTTGATCCAACTCTTACTCATTTCATTTAGAATGGACTGGACACTATTCAATATCAAGTAATACAAGGCGACTGTGAAGACATTGCTAAACTCATACCTAAAAGGGATTATTTCCTAGTTATTGTAAATATTCCCCGTGGTTTCAATATCCCAAACATTGACTAAGATAGTCGCCCTTATACTTATTAAGATCTTAGTAAAATGGTTGCGGGATTTGTAGAAGTCACATCATTGCCATTATGGAGATTTGTGAAATTGCATTCAAACACATAATTGGCAATGTTATTTCCAAGCTTTAAGGGGAAAACAAACTCAAGGATGTAGCTTAAATGGTAAGACGTTGAAAATGTATGTTTTATTAATGTTTAAAATTCACTTATGTACAAGTTAATTGAATTTTTACTATTTCATGTTACAGGCAAAAGTCAAATCTTCTTAACCGTGAAGATCAACTATTTATAAATGATTTAGAATTCATCCATATTGATAGCTAGGCAAAAGATGATAGTTATATGTCTGTGCTTTTTAATTGGGTAGATGGAAAGAGTCATAGCCAAGTACTGGCTTATGATGTTGTTGTGAAAAACTACCATATGAAGACAAAGAAACAAAAGGAGAGATAGTTAATATTTATCAAAAACCATAGTGATTGATTAACTATCTTAGAGACATATGTTCAAATGAAGGAGATTGGGTTCTAGATTTATTTTCTCTCCAAGGTAAGTTTTATTATATGGAATTGAATTTCAATATATTCTTTCTTAATTTATATGTCATTATACTAATTTACTTCATTATTTATTTTGTGCTTGATAATTAGGTACAACACTAGCATGTTTCCTACAAAAAAGAAGAAATTGCATTTCCATTAAAAAATATCTAGTACAAGTGCAATTTTATTCATAAAAGAATTAATGCTCTTCAATTTATTCCAGATTCAATGTAAGAAATTGGGTTGAAGAAAGGGAATTTTAGTGAATCACATGTGGCAAAAAATTCAAAGGAACCTCAACCACCATTACATGGAATTATTGGAAACGCATACATTGGGAGATTCACAGACATCAAAGATCCACTAGAAGACGAAAATCAACAAAATGAAGCAGAAAATATTGTGGAAGAAAACAATGGTGAAACTCTAGAGGATGAAGAGTTTGTATTACATGATATTATTGATTAAATTTAAGTTATGCTTAGAAATCAAGCTCATTTTTTGTAACTATTAATTAGATATACTTGTAATGTTTTGACATTCTATGAGAAGAATAAACATTCAATTAATGTTGTTATGTGTTCAATATTTTTATTATGTGATTTGTGCATTAATTTTTATGTGAATCATTATTTTTTGAAAAAACCAAATGTATTTTTCTTTTTGGACATGAGATTCATAAAAAAATAAAAAATAAAAAAGCTTTTATTTTAACCTTTTTTTTTAATTTTTCCTATAAAAATTTGTATTTTGACATGTAAATTTTTTTAGCAAAAGAATTACAAAATGTGTAACTTTTAGTTATATTTATGTTGAAATGGTTATTTTATGTCAAATTGTTAAAAATTGTTTTTTTTAGAGACAATTATTGAAGTGCATTGAAAAATTTAATTAATGATAATATAAATATGTAGAATATCAAACTTAAATATCGACCTTTTCTTTAAATATGAAAACAATAAAAACATATAATTATATATATATATATATAATATATATATATATTATATATATATATATATGAAGAAGAAGACAACTTCAAATTTTTAAATTTTAGAAATTAATTATCAAATTAATACATAGAAAGCTTAAAGTTTAAAAAATAGGTCTTTTAAAAAAATGTCCTGATGTAGCATCAACACTTTTTAAAATTAGCATGCAAATCACTAACATTCTAAAAACTAATGTACATAAAAAAATTAAAGTGTCAAAAACTATGCTAAAAAAAAATATGTGTATTCTGCATCGCCACTTTTCAAAATCAGGTCACTTTTTTGCTACATCTACAAAACGAGTAATTGTATCAGTTCTCGTTTCAAACTTTATGTTGTTATAGGTCTAGTATAATTACATATTAGGTTAAGTTTTGTATGTTAATTATAGTTCTTGCATCTTAGAAGTCCTTTTTCTAAGAGGAAAAATTTAGTTGTGGCTTGGTTAAGGCGCAGATCAGCTTAAGGATCACTTTCTTGCCTAATCGAAAAGAGGGTTGATCTAATGTCTCTTCTCTATTGGTAGGTGAAAATCATATTTTAAGCCAATGGAGATAGAGAGAAGATAATTGGACCTAGTTTAACCAGTGAGAACCACCATTTCAATCGAAAAGGAATTGTTCTAAGTTCTCAACCGGGTGGTCTCCCTTAAAATGTTGTAAGGATATATTTTCGAGCATTCAACATTTTTTGTGAAAAAGGAGGGCCTTGAGTTATTTAATCTATTCAAAATTGTGTTTTATTATTTTTAACTAATTATTGCTCCTTTATGCATTCCTACATTGGGTCATGCTTTCAGCTTAGCCAAACCTACCAGAGGCATTACCAAGAAGCAAAGTGAGTCCTTGTCTAATTTGAGGTTTGATGGTGAGAGTAAATTTTTTGACTTAGATCATATTTGTAATTTTGTAGATAGATGTGAATATTTCAATATTACTACTAACAATGAGATCTGCAGGCTTTTTACTCTGACATTCTGAGGATGAATCAGAAAATGGTTCAAAGTACTTTCAGCGAAGTCAATTCATTCATGGAACCATTTCATGCAGGTATTTCTAAAATCCCATTAAAATTATAGTTATGACAATTTTTGTTTATAATTAGATAATATTTTCATGTATGAAAATGAATCTTTAGATGATTTTTCTAACAGACTCGGTCACTTTGTAATCAATTTCATTTATGTGATTTACTTTCAACTAGAGATTTGGCTAAGTATTACTCTTCTCTTGTTTCTTCTAATTTTGAAGATAATAAATTAAATAATGAAGAACAAGACACATCTAATTCATTTATTAGTCTTGAATCACCAAATGATTTTATTGATCCTGAGCCTAATATTGAAATTAGATCACATGCTTTATTGTTGGAAAGTTACAACACACATTTTCCGATTTATGAAATGAATATTTCAAATATAAATACAGAATCTGAAAATGTAATTGAGACAATATCTAATGATTTTGGTGATTAACAAGTAGGCCCAATAAAATATGATCAACAACAATATTTGAATAATGAATATGTTAATCTATCTTCTCTTAAGGTGAATACTAAAAATTCAGAACACATTTTTACAACTAAAAGAATTTCATTAGACCAAAATTATGATAATACAAAAAATTATCAAGATGACTCTTTCCAGCCAACATTATATTCTTGTTGTCATCGTTTTCTTTATCAGTATATATTTTCAGATCAGATTTCATTAAATAATGACCATTTTAATCCGTTGGTTGAAAACAAGTTTATTACTAGTTCTAAAAATTCCGAAATTATTTCTCTTTCAGATGATAATTCTTTAGTCATCAATGACGTTGCAAAATATTCTTCTCTCATATTTTTTTATTATGTTAGTACAAATCGGTTATTTGATTTCCAATAGAAGGACGTAATTTATGATGAATACAATTATGATGATAATGACTGATTTTTATCCTATACAAAGTGCACTAATTATAAAAATTGATTTCTCTCATGAAGATTCACGTGTTATGATTTTTTCTCCTATTGCCCAACACAAATTTTATCTAGAACGTTTTGATCAGTTAGCTTTGCAATTTTCTAACACTTTTTATTTTGATTTTCTTTAGGAATCTTTCATCTATAGAATTTTGTTGGAATGCTCTTTTAGTGGCAACTCGATCATGGAATTTAATGATAGGTTCAAGAGTTGCCCTATAACATTATGTTGTAATTTTAATGTCCATAGAAAATCGATTATGATTTATTTCTTTCAATTATTTCATTGTGTTTTCTTTTCTGATATTTTACGTAGGCATGTCCAATATCTTAGCATTAAACACCCTCGAGATGCATTAATTGGAGACAATGAATATGTTATTCAAAATTTTAATCCTGAATAATAATAATAATAATAATAAAATCATTTTCAAATTAATTTGATGTTCATTTCATTTCAATTATCTCGTTGTCAACAAAATTTAACTCGTGAGAATGTTCCCTCAGAATTCCTTTCTACCTTCTCCTTTGGTTAGTTTCGAATTTCTCATAAATATACATCCATACTTTATGATCTGGTAGATATTTGTTTGGAGACAACTTTCCAAGAGAGATGGTTTTCAAATAAGTTATTTGTAAATAAGTTGTTCTTTGTACACACTTTATTTTTAGATGTATATAATCAAATCAAATTTACTTTTATTGTTTCAATTGTGATTTTATTACTGATATTTGACTGGTGTGTATATACAATAAGGAAAATTCTTGAATGGTTACATTGGAAGTTTTATTTTACCTAGTCATAATCTTCTTTTTTAGATTAGGATTAGGAATAGACTAGATTTATTTTTGTTAACTTTTTGTTGATTAAATAAAAGGATGATTTCAAACATTCTAAATAAATACATGGAAGAAGATGAAGATCCATTGAGGTAAACTAACAATTAAATTCTTCCATGTATGCATTTGTAATTTTATTATCATTTGTTTGTGTGTTTTTATTTCAATTTGTTCTTTTCTACTCCAGTTTTTTCTTTCTTATATTTTGTTTTCTTTTTACAAGTTTTGGTTTCAACCAATTTTTGTGAATAAGTCAGTTGTGGTAAACATAAATTCTAAATGGAGCATCTTTCAAATCTTACTCAGGGATATTTTCTCAACTTGAAATTTTTCTTATCATTTTTTTTATATGTTTTAAAGCAATATTTGAGTAAGGAAATAAATCTTTGTTAAGCTCTCAAGTTCAATTTTTAATCACAACTCATCAATAGTTAGCTTTTAATAAATTCATAAAAGAGAAACTCATTAAGCAAGGCAACACTTCTTCTTGACAAGTTCATAACAAGATCTTAATTCCTTATGTCAAGATATTACTTTTATCTTGTTTGAGTTGTTTCTATTTCATGATTTTGTTTGCAATAATTTGTTTTCTTAATTTTGTTTTCATTTCTCTTTTATCCTACTTTCGGATATGATTTCACAACATTTCATTTTGTTCCCCTTTGATAATCCCCTTGGTAATATTACCAAATATTTTAGTTGAAGAGTTTTTTCACATCCATCTTTGGTCTGATACATGGGAAATTTTTAATCTTCAATGAATTTCATTAGTAAAAGAAAGAATATCAAAATAATCATCAAATTGTTATCTTTTAGATTTAGAATTGAAACTATTATTGTGTTTCCTTTCCATTTTAATAATCTCACTTTATAATTAAGAGAATTCTATTTTGTGTCAACATATCCTATAAAAAAACTACTAAAGTGAAAATAAAGTAACATATAAGCTTAGTATTCTATAACTCTTCCATGTCAACCTATCCCTTAAGGAGAGGATTTATCTCCACATCTATTAGCACAAATTATCAGAGTATAAATTAAAATTTGTGTGAAAAAATTGAAAGATGGGGGCTCTCCTAAAAGATCCAGCATACCATGATCATGAGCTTTGATTTTTATGACATTATCACCTCTAGCCACCAAGCCAAGATAATGGCTCACAACACTTTGTTGTAAGACAAGAGGTCTTATCACAAGCTAGCTTATTCATGTCTATCAACACTTGTAAATGGCATTGTCAATATTTTTTCACCGAGTCAGGACAATGGTTTTCAGAGTTATTAATGAAATATGTCTTCTCTGGAATACTAAATAGTAGATGGGATACTGAAATTCCTTTGGGTTAAAAAGGTAACCTTGTCAAGGCTATGGATGCCTACTGGTAGTAGTGGATCTACCTGTGACAATGAGTTCATCTTTCTTACTAAACACAATCCTAAACTTTTGTCATTTTGTTTATGTAGTCATTAATTAATGGTTGTTGTAAACATGGTCTTGCTCTTATGATCATTACAAGAGATGTTCGAAATGATTAAACTTTGTTTTGACTTTTTCATGAATTTCTTAGTCTCTGAATCTTAGCATTTTGATTTTATTCAATCTTTCTCATTTTCCTTTTTGAGATTTCATTAATATAAACCAACGATAACTAGTTCTTCCCAGTGTGTAGCCAATTCTTGTAGTACTCAACAACCCCCCCATTATTCACTTAATTCTCATTATGGGGACCCTTTAATTGGATGGTTTTTCATATTTCTATTCGATTTTGATAGTTTGGTTTTCCTAAATGAGTTCCTTTTGTTCTTATCTTCCTATCATAACTTGTTTGATCTCATTTGGACAGATGGTTTGAAAATGTTGCCTAGCCGATGATCGAACATTTTCACTACCCTAACCTAATCAATTGTATAAATGTTCATTATTTCTAGCCCCTGAGACTAATATTATTATTATTAGTAGTAGTAGTAGTAGTAGTAGTAGTAGTAGCTATATTTTCCAAAAAGGGGCTATGACATATTGAAACTTTAGGACTTATTAATATTGGAAGATTTTTTTCATAATCTTTGATATCATAAGTCTTAACCCCATTTATCAATGGCTATAGTTTATTGGTCAGAGAAACCTTTCTATAATAGAGTCATATCAAAGTTTGCGGAGTTATGACATCGAAGGAACTCTTTTAGAATTCTCTAATACCAAAACTCTGATACATATGACATTGGCTCTTTATAATAATAAACATACATAAACTCTGAAACACATAAGTGGCAACCCTTTTAAAATATTTTGGTGTATTGTATTCTTAACCAAAGTCTAAATATCATATATAAGCATTGTCGGAGGATCCCACATGCCACATCGCACTCCACTCCAACATATTGAAGATACCATATCGATGATTTTGTTAAGTGTCTCCATTCAAAACCTCTAATATCCAATATGCGATAATCATTCATTGTCAATCGTTGATTTGTGATAAAGGCCTCCGCTCCGATTTTCCAATATTCAAAGGCCTCTAATCTCCAACTTTTGATAATCATCCATCTCCGATCTACAATCTCTGACATGCTATTCACTCTGATATCCAGACCTGATATAATTATAAGTTCGATTTAATACAAAATTGTGTTTGCAATATCGCAACTTTAGTTATATTGTGACCATTTCAAACCTCTGATATCCAAATTCAATATGTGTTTTAATGTTGATTAATAAGAATTTCACATCTTCCTGTCTAATCAGAAACTTTTGAATGAGACCTCCAATATCACATCGCCGAAACAAAGATCTAATATTGTGGATCCAATATAGTTATCAAAAAGAGTTGAATGTAATTTCGCATCTACTCTCATATCGAAATTATTGAAATGTCACATATATAAAATCATCGATATGACTTTATCCTCTGATTGTTGATTTTGTTACAGACCCGATATGGTTTTAATTTTGGTTTAATTAGAATTTGGCATCTGTTGCATATTAGAGCTTCCCATATCACAAATATTTTGTATTGTCTCATTTTTAAATTTGCGATGATCTTATCACCGATATCACACGCCTCTTGCCACTTGTCACCTCCAAAGGGTCACTACCTTATTAATAGAAAAGCCACTTCATTAAAATTAAAAGGTCTTGAGTCATATGTGTATTGAATTTTAATCATGGCTAATTCTGATTTCTCTATTACAAGAAAAATCCAGGGCTGATTTAAAAAGATGATTCGATCAACAGCGACTCATCCATGCATCAAGATCCAAAGAGGAAGTCAAACCAAAATATTAAATGAAGTCTGATATCATGAAGAGCGCAAGCTTGTCTATAACTCTCATTAGTAGTGGTCAACATAAAAAAAATTGAACTCAACAACAAGCTAAATTGGACATTTTATCAACAGAGGCGATTGACATTTGGCCTTTGATCCAATAGAAGAAATATCTACTTGATTCAATTACTCAGTTGTGGAGAGATACATGGAGCTACTGATATTTTCACAATTTCACCTCAAGAGCTATATAAATAATATCTTCGCGGATTATATAAGGGCTTTTTTCGCCGGGGGGATCTAGAGCAGAAGAGGATAAATTCTATTAGAATGTTCAACCTGTTGGTGAAAGATTTATATTTCATTTTGCACTATTTCAAGGGAAGAGGTATTCTTTGCAAACAAAGATCAAGTGTTGGAAGTGAGAGATTTTCACTATTACAGTCTTTGAGGGTTATTTACTTGATTCAATTTTGTAATAAAGTTTGTTTCTACAATTACTTGTATGGCACTATTATTTGCATTAATTGTTGAAATAAATAAATTATTCAGCTTTTCAATTGCATTTCTGATATATGTGTTTAGTAATTTTATTTATGCACTATTTTAAATGTTAATTATTAATTCATTTAGAATTTTGATCAAGCTTCCATGTAGAATTAATCATAAATGCATCTTGAAATCTAAATTTGTATAAGAACAAATGTTTATTACTTTAAGCTGGATAGCTATCTAATGGTTTAGAGCTATATATATTTTTCATTTCGTCATGGCATTTTATTTTAACTACTTCAATATCATGTCATGAATATTTTGGTTCTTATGCATATGTTATTATGAATTGGACCTATTTACAGTTAGGTGTCTAGTAACTACTTATTAGGCATTTAATTGTGGATAGTTGTTTTAACAAGGAATAGATCGCGTGAACTATTTCCTTGATATAATTCCTTCATTCCAATTCAAATTCCTACATGCTTTTTTTCCGACTCATTAGCTTGTTACTTGATTGATAGAAAGACTTATCTTTCCTTCAATAGAGATAGGTCTAGGATAATTGCATCTTCAGTTAAGTTTTGCATGTTAATTATATTTCTTGCATCTTAGAAGTCCTTTTTCCAAAAGTAAACTTTCAGTTGTGGTGTGGTTGAGCCCCAGATAAACTTAAGGATCACTTTCTTACCTAATCAGCAAGAGGGCTGATCTGATGTATCTTCTCTATTGGTAGGTGAAAGTCATATTTTAAGCCAGTGGAGATAGAGAAAAGGTAATTGGACCTAGTTTAACCAGTAATAACCACTATTTCAGTGAAAAATGAATTGTTCTAAGTTCCCAACCAGGTGGTTTCCCTTATAATGTTGTAAGGAGATATTTTCGAGCCTTCAACAAGACCCAAAATTGGGACACTGCTAAAATCTATTGGGAAGGAAATTTATAAAATAAATCACTAAGGAATCAATAAGGTGTTTGATTCTGGTGGCAAGTAAATAAAAGATGGGGGGAAATCATGGAGGGTTTCATGGTCGAGAGAACAGTGTGATTTCCCGAGTTAATTTCCAAGTATTATTCTTCCAAGGTTGTGGTTATTCTTCTGAATTATGATTATACAAATTATAAGTTATGAACTATTTGACTATCTAAATTATCATTTATGAATTATTTGATTATCTGAATTATAAGTTCTAAACTATTTGAGTATCTAAGTTATAGTTGTAAATTGTTTGACTATATGAGTTATAACTTCTGAATTATTTGATTTATTGGAATTATGTTTGAGATTATATGTATTGTATTTGAATCATAGCTTGGATTGCATGTTGGAGATATATATATATATACTCCTAACATTTTAATTACCAGAAGAATAGAGAAAAGGTATAATTTGTAGAGAAATAAATTCTTAGCTAAAGAACGAAAGTACTAGATTGGAAAAAAAAACCACAGTTGGGACTTTGCCGAGATGTGAACAAGTAAGGGCAACATGGATAGAGAATAAATCCATAATGGCAGACCTGTAATGCAGGAACCACTTTTAAAAAATGGGAATGATGGGAAATATTCATCACACTTCTAACTTCTACATACAAATCACCCTGTGAGGTTAATCAACCAAACTATGCAACCCAATAAAATGAAAAAAATGTAGTAGAAGGGAAAGGGAAAAAAATGAGGAAAATATACCTATGAAGAGGTGGGTGATACAACTTGTTCCTGCCATAGAAAATATAACAATGCTAAAAAGGGTGAAATATTTACCAAAACTCTCGACTCCTACAACCTCCAGTTATCATTAAAATGCGTAGGAACTTATCTAGTCCAGTTACCATGCCAAATGAAATGACTAGAACTCACTTCAGCAATTTGTAACTAGGGAGAACCTGGATTGGTGACCATCAAAAATAATAATAATAATAAATAAATGAAATAAAATAAAATAAAAATAAAAAATAAAATGGAAAAGAGGAATTAATGTTAGAATTCATTTCTAGGAAGTTCTGGTGACGGAAGGATAAAAGATGCCAAACCCTCGGTTAGAACCATGACCTATCCACACATATGTTTCCATAGAAACGGAGAACCTACCATAAAATGAACAATAAAATGTTGAACGCTATTAGAAATGAAATATAACACAATATAAAATGGGGCATAAGAAAAAACTTAACATATTACACTAAGGACGAAAACCTATGAACAGCGTTCTCATACATAGGTATCAAGTTTCCACAGGACGGAGGTGTTAGCAGCAATATTACAGGTGTGAGAGGTAGGATTTCAAATTCCTTGGTGACCATGGTAGCCTCTACTCTATGCAATTCCAAGAGAACCAAAATGAGCCAAGGGTAGAGAGTGAGACAATCTAAGGCTACCAAGCAAAGGTTCGAGTAACCAAACCTCAGCTCTCGGATCAAAGTGAACCCCATCCCCACTATTGATGGAGGTGTGTATTCTAGGCATGTGAATATCACATGGCTAATGACATTCGCACAAATCCTTGGCTTACAAGTGGAATATACAGCTAGTCCCACCATTTCCATCCTATCATTGAGCTCCACCTAGTTTCCACTTCACTCTCATATAAATGCTAGCATGGAGTATAATGGGAAAATAATACGAAGAACCCTAGTAAGGTGGGTTGAGTTATAGAAAACCGTCTGAAGTATAAATTCACTATATATGGAATTGTTTCATAGTGAGCATATATGACACAAAGTTTAAAACCCACCCTCATCAAATATGTCAATGACAATTGGATGCATAACTTGGCACCATGGATATAGCTTATACCTTGTAGTTAGAATATCAAAAGTATTTTAGATGCATATAATACATGATACTGAGAAATTTAGTGGTGTGAAAACCTGAAGCTATGTATGCCACTTTTATACACATTTAATCCATTAGTCCTATACAATAAATATTGAACATAATCAAGTACCAGGTGCATGTAGAAATGTGATAGGTTATGCCTTCATAAATAATAATAATTTCAAATGTATACAAAGGAAGGAACCATATTAACCTAGGTATGGGTGGAAACTTATAAACATATTCCATTAGGAACATATGAAATATAGTTGATTCTTCATCGATTCCATTTATAGCTACCAAGTAAACCTTTCCAAAATCTTGGATGAAACTTAAAGCAATAAAGAAATCTACCACATGTAAGTCATGAATGAAGGAAAATATAAGACTTTACCTATTCTAAAAAAATCGAAGTAAATCAAATAAAAAACCATAGTGAACCATAGCAGTGCATATATTACTATTTGACAGTGATGTTGATAGTGAAAGTCAAACAATTTTTAGAACAAGAATGAAAAAAAAAAAAAAACAATCCATTTCATTAGAAATTTGTTTAAAAAAAAATACATTTTAACTTTTTAAAACTGCTTGTAGGCCCTTACAATATCCTCTCCTATGTTTTATGCTCACTTCCCTATCACAAACATCTACACATTGTCAAATGGTTGACTCCATCATCGATAAAATCTACAAAGTATCATAAAACAAATGGGGTGGAGATTCATTTCTAATTAAATTTAAAATATAGCACTATTATCTATACTCAATTTTCAAATTTTTTATTATAAATTTTATTTTAAAATT